>VMDR010007629.1:16229-39798 GCA_007922815.1 Macrotus californicus
CTAAAATATTTATAAATCAAGTATATGAACTTCCAGTTGAGTATATTACTAACCAAAATCTGTCCCCCAAAATAATATCTGACCAATAAAATACATATTTTTAATTCATACCTTTTAGCTCATTTTATTGATTGAGAGGATTAAACAAGTTGATACATCTGCCTGGCACATAATAAGTATTAAATTATGGCCAATTGATTTAATTAAACCAAGTACTTATTCTATAAGTCTCTCTCAGCAAAGAATTGGGAAATTTCACAAAAATCTCCATCCTCCAGACTCTCTGTCATAAAACAGAATAACAATATATTTTAACAATAAAATGAACTACCAGTTAAGAATATCAAATCTGTATTTTGTTAGTCAAATGTTACAGTTTGAGATAGTTTTGATTAGTAATCTACTTTACTTGATTTATAAATATTTTAGAAATTATCCTCTCATAAAGCAATTTCCACCTAAAGAAATATTCACAGGGAAAGCATGTTTCCATCATTGTCTTCCTGAGGCACTCATGTAGAACAAATCAACAGGCCAGCCCCTCCCTCTGAAGGAAGCCAGCTTGATGAAGCTATTTGCCACAGAACTTAGGCCTACTAGTGCTAAGTGTGGTAAAAAATTTTGCACCTACAGTAGAATCAAGAAAATGACACTGGACAGTTGGGATATATAATCTTAGAGCCTGCCCCATTAATGATGTCTGAGTTTTGGATGGGGACAAGTAGGCAGTGACTACACCCTAAACAAGGGCCACTTGCATTATGAATTAGCATCACTGCCAGAGTGTGGTCCTGGGAGTGAAGTTCCCACAAGGTCAGGAGACTTATCAAGAGGTCCTACGATAAGACAGGAAGTTGGAGAGACCGATCAGGTTGTTCCCAATTTGTGCTTTAATGTTTAATGAGTAATGAAAGCTTAGAAAAGTGTTTGTGTCTGCTGCACAAACTAGACAAGATAAGATGATATGACAAGAGTGATGTGTCCAGGATAGGGCCAGCTAAGCTTACCTTTCAGGCTTCAGTTGATATGAACTGCCCTGTGTTATTAGCCTTTATTTCGTAGCTGGAGAAGGAAAAGAAAATAATGTTTCTTAGGGACTCAGTTTATTCACTAACTTTGCATTGTTAACAGAAATAGGACCTCTCTCAGAGTCATAGGACCTCCTCAGAGAAGATCCACTAGCAAAACTATTCTCTGTGGATTCTAATCATTCAATTTTCTTTCCTTTTTACAAGGGTCCACTGTCTTGGAGGCACTAGCCTTATGCTTCAAAATGCCACAGAGATCTGTGCAGTTACAATTACTCAAGTAATGATGGCAGATGCAATGTACTTTGTAGCAATTAAGACCAGGGTTCTTGAGGCTTAGGAGCACTAGACAAGTGGTGAGGACATTACCCTTTGGAATCATACATGACTACAAGATAACATGGCCTCAGAAGAATCTACTGATGTTTCATTGGCTTCTCGATGCCAACTAAGGTAGAAATACTCAGCTCCTTATCAAGGTTAAGGGAATCATTAAGAAAATCCCAGAGCAGCTCCTGCAAGAATCAAGGTCTCTTGGAAGTAGCCTTCCCTAAGAACCCCTCCCCTTCCTCTAGCCCCTTCTCCTCCTCTGAAATGTGATGAGGACACAGCCATTGTTAATCACCTGCTCATTGTGGATCCGAGAAATTGATAACCCAAGCACTTTGTGGAACAAAACTGGAGCTTGGCTATGTTAGTTGGTGGGGGGGGGGGGTTGGGGGGGGTGATGGTTACAGAACCCCCAGGGCTTTTTAAATCAATCTGCTCTGCTCTGCTCTGCATGACACACCACAGAATTCCAGCCTTAGACAAGTCCTCTGCCCTTTCTCTTCCAGCAGCTTATCTTTGCTTTCTTGGGTTTTTTTGAGTCAAAGGCTTTCAGAGAATGGGAGGTGTGGGGAGAGGGTATGTCCTGGGTCTGCTCTGCTAAAAATGGGGGAAGAGAAGTGTGTGTGGAGAGGACTGAATGGCCAAAGAGCTCTCACTGTCCGTGGGTTTATTGCTTTATGCTGCCACCTGGCTGATCTTCCAGCTGTGGGCTCCTGCTGAGAAAGAAAGACCAGACACAGAATATTTACACTGGGAGGTCGCCAAACCAAGTTTTCTGATGGGAATCTCACCTTAGGCCACAGGCAGTGAAGTTCAGCCTCATGACTCAAGAGCCACTGTCATCCATAAGGGGGGAAACATGGACTAGTTCAGGGGAAAACTACTTGAGGTGAGACTGATTTTGTCTTTTTCAAGCCCACCATGTTTTCTTCTTTATAAACACTTTCTACTGAAATCCTTAGTATATGTTCCACACTCATTTTCAAGGTCTCCAAATAGAACACCTTCATCCCTGCAGAAATCACCTCTGCTTCCAGTGATATCAAGGTGGATGAGAAAAGGAAAAGGTTTGGTGTGAATTACTTGGGCTGAACAATCCATGCCAAAAGAGGGCCTCACCAACATCTTTGCATCCCATCACCCAGAAAGGAAAACACAGCTCACATTTACTGAGGACACACTATCTTGGATGGTGTGCTTAGGCCTTTACAAATGCACAAGGAATAGACAGTGGGCCTGGAGTAGCTGTGAAAGGAGGCAGTAGATCTACCCCAGGCTGAGCACATGGATAAGGAGAAAACTCCCTGGAGAGGAAGCATATGGTGGGTGCCAGCTAACAGAATGGCTTGTGGGCACTTGTAAATTAGTCCATGGAGAAATTCCAGGAAACCATGGGAAAGGGAGGCATTTTACAAGTGAGACAAGAGATTCTGAAAAGTTCAAATAGAAGCTCTAGATTGCTCATATCAATTGCCTTTACCTGCATGCATTGACTGGAAAACCTGGTGACCTTTGGGCTAGGTACATAATCTTTAATCCCCACAGGGAGGTGATATATTATTCCAGTTTGATTCTAAGAAAGCTGGAGCAAACCCAGAGCAAGCAGTAGCCATTTGTATATCACTTTATAGCTCATTCCAGGTGGCCCCAGTCAGGGCACAGGTGGCAGATGACCTTGGCTGGTACCTCCCAGGAGGCTCCAGAGCCAGCACACTTGGTAGACAGCTTCAGACCATGATGAATCACCACTCAACCACCTCCACAAGCAATACATTCAAAGGGCAGACTCAGCAGCACCAGAGCCCCACTGAAGTAAGACCTGCTCTGTGTGGTCAGCCACTGCCCAGCATATATTCCACAGTGGTCCTGGCCAGTTTTCATAGCCAACTGGCCTAGGGGTAAATCCCTCTCGCATTGATGTGCCAACAACAATCAAGGGTCAACTACAACAGAAGGGTGCACACAACCCACATAGAGGGTATACTTGGAGTGGCCAGCTCAGGTGACTGTCAAGGCTGAGCTATTGGACCCTACAGGACATCTACTACATAAGGCCATTCTACAAAGCCCAGAAGACATAGAAAATCTATATGGAAACAAACACAGGGAGGCTGCCAAAATTAGGAGACAAAGAAACATGTCCCAAGTGAAAGAACAGAACAAAACTCCAGAAAAAGACTAAATAAAATGGAAACAAGTAATCTACCAGATATATAGTTCAAAACACTAGTTATAAGGATGCTCAGTGAACTTAGAGAAGAGTAGAGGAAGAAAGATATAGGAAACATTAAAAGAGAACACTCAGAAATGAAAGATACAGTAACTGAAATGAAGAATACATTATAGGACATGATGAGGATCTCTTATATATACCTGCAGCCATGCCATCAAAGGATCCTCTGCAGTCCATGAAGGCCTTCCAATACAAGATGATGGCCACAGCCATGGCACACTTGGAAATGGGGCAACAGCCTCATCAAGGTGAATGGGCAGCCCCTGGAGATGATAAATCCACATACACTGCAATACAAGCTACTGGAAAATGTTCTGCTCCAGGGGAAGGAGTGGTTCAGCCATAGTGAACATCCAAATTCATGTGAAAGGTGGTGGTCATGTGGCCCACATTGGCCACGTCAGTCCATCTCCAAAGCCCTGGTGGCCTATTACCAGAAATACGTGGATGGGGCTTCCAAGAAGGAGATCAAAGACAGCCTCATCCAGAGGGACCAGATCCTGCTGGTAGCTAATCCTCATCACTGCAAATTCGAAAAGTTTGGAGTGCTAACTACCAGGAATCCTACTGATAAGCCCATCAGGGTACACCTTTATAATAAATAATGGTCTTGGGATTGAAAAAAAGAGAATACATTACAGGAAATCAACAGCAGAGTAGATGAAGCAGAGGATCAAATCAGCGATTTGGAAGATAAGGAAGCCAAAAACACCCAATCAGAACAGCAAAAAGAGTAAAGAACTTTAAAAAAAGAGGAGAGTGTAAGGAACCTCTGGGACAACTTCAAGTGTACCAACATTCTCATCACGGTGCTGCTAAAAAAAGAAGAGAGAGAGCAAGAAACTGAAAATCTAAAATTAATGACAGCCCTGGCTGGTGTGACTCTGGTGGTTGGGCATCATCTCACAGGCGAGGGGTTGCTGGGTCAATTGCCAGTCAGGGCACATGCCTGGGTTATGGTTAGGTCCTTTGTCAGGGTACATGTGAGAGGCAGCCGATCAGTGTTTCCCTCTTATATCAATGTTTCTCTCCCTCTCTTCCATTTCCCGATCTCTAAAAATAAATAAATAAAATATTTTTAAAATAAATAAATTAATTAAGTTAATGGCAGAAAACTTCCCTAACCTGGTGAAAGAAATGCATACACAAGTCCAGGAAGCACAGAGAGTCCCAAACAAGATGAACTCAAAGAAGTCCATACCAAGACACTCCATAACTAACATGCCAAAGGTTAAAGACAAAGAGAGAATCTTAAAAGCAGCAAGAGAGAAGCGAGGAAGCTCGCATAAGACTGTCAGCTGATTTCTCAACAGAAACATTGTAGACCAGAAAGGATTAGCGTGAAATATTCAAAGTGATGAAAAGAAAGGACCTGGAAACAAGATTACCCTACCATGCAAAGCTATCATTTAGAACGAAAGGGGAAATTAAAAAAGCTTCCCAGATAAGAAAAAGCTAAAGGAGTTCATTACCACCAAACCAGTAATACAAGACATATTAAAGGGATTTCTTTAAGAAGAAGGAAAAAGATAAAAAATATGAATAATAAAATGGCAATAAATACATACTTTAAATGCAAATAGGTTAAATGCTCTAACCAAAAGACAGAGTGGCTGAATGGATAACAAAACAAGATTCTTATATATGCTGTCTATACTTCAGATTGAAGGACACACACAGACTGAAAGTAAAGGGATGGAAAATGATATCTCATGAAAATGGAAACAGAAAAAAAAAAGCTGGGGTAGCAATACTTATACCAGACAAAATAGACTTTAAAACAAAGGCTATAACAAGAGACAAAGAAGGACCCAGCAATTGCACTTCTGGATATTTTTCTGAAAAAAAAAAATCCCAAAACACAAATTGAAAAAACATATATATTTGTGTGTTGATTGCAGCATTATTTACAATAGTCAAGATATGAAAGCAACCAAAGTATCCATCAATAGATGAGTGGATAAATAAGAAGTGGTGCATGTATACAACGAAATATGACTCAGCCATAAAACAGAATGAAGTCTTGCATCTGCAAAAACATAGACGGGCTTAGAGGGTATTGTGTGTAGTGAAATAACTCAGACAGAGAAATGCAAATACTAGATGATTTCTCTTATAGGTGGAATCTAAAAAACAATGTAAGTGAGTAAGTGGAACAGAAACAGACTCACAAATATAGAGAACATTTTCACCATTGCCAGATGGGAAGAGTGTTGAGGGATGGGTGAAAAAGGTAAAGGGATGAAGAAGTACAAATTGGTAGTTACAGAATAGTCATGGGGATGTAAAATACAGCACAGGGAATATAGTCAATAATATTGTAATAACTATGTATGGTGTCAGGTGAGTACTAGGTTTATGGGGGTGATCACTTGGTACATTATATAATGTCTAATCACTTTGTTATACACCTAAAACTGATATAATACTGTATGTCAACTGTAATTGAAAAAAAATTATTTAAAAGGAAAAGAAAGCTGGAGAGTAGAGAGCTTATGAAATCTCGAGATGCTCATCAAGATGCAGCTGTGATGCACTGAATAGGTGAGAATAAAGGATAGCTTCTTTACTGCCATTAGCACTAACATGTAAACATTTACTAACTATATGTGCCAAGCACTGTGAGAAAAGTTGGTGATACCAATATAAATAAGTCTTTATCTCTGACCCTAAGGGCTTGTCATCTCATTGGGAAAGAACAAGAGGCTATCTCAGCTACTGTGACATGATTACGATTGATTCCATCACCTGACATGATTCTTATTATCTGGAAGGATCAGGGTTTGAGGACCCTAACAGTTATGATTAAATACAGCTGCATGTAATACAATATCCAAATAATAATACTAAGATAAGCATTTATCTTCCATTCACATAAAATAGGGAGGCACCTCCTTGACCTCAGGGGCACTGGTTTTTCCCTTCTTTCTGCTCCACTCTTGAAGCTTCTATCTTAAATATTTTCTAATGGTCCAAGATGGATGCTAAAAATTCTTCTCTAACTTGAAAGGAGCACTTCCTCCACTCATTTCCTTAAATATGGATGTGGCTAGGGATACATCTATAATCCTGTTTTTTTCTCTACGCTCTCCCATCCCTGCCCCCCAAGTTCATCCATCTTAATACTAAAGCTACCATTTTTGTACACATACATTCCAAATTTCTCCATCTCTAGTTTCCACTTTAGAATTACATTTTCATCATGGGACATCAGCAGAAGGCTCTAAGGTTAAGGGTCAAAAAGTAACATGTCCAAATATGACATAATGTTGCACCTCCACAAGCAGAAGTGGGCCCTGCTCTTGAGTGCCTTGTCTCTGCCTTCAGTATCACCACCCAACAATTCCCTCAAACAAACAACCAGTGTGTTTTTCTCTCTCTCTTTCATGCCCCCTAACACACGCATGTGCATACACACACACCCCTAACTGGTCATAACCATTCACCCTTCAGATTCTCTCAAATACTTCCTTCTTCTGATCCTCCTGCCCCCACCCCAGCTCAGGTGGTCATTATCCATCACTTGAATTAATACAATCTTCTCCTTATTTGTTTCTCAAGTTCAGATCTGACTCTGTTACTGTCCTTGCTTTAAAATCTCTGAATAGGATCAAGTACAAACTGTTAGAATGGCTCTTTATGGCTAGACATTCACTTCCTGCTCACACCCTTGTCTAGATATCTTTCTCATACCCCCCAACAGGCACCCTCCACTCACAGATCTTGTAGTGAGGTCTTTACAGCAGGGGATAAGCACACACAGAGAACTCTGCCACACTTTGGGGCAAAATCTCTGGGCTTTTTACCACATTTCTTTCCTGTGATTGATCTAAATAATAGGAAAACATTTCATTTTATTTTAGAACCCTTAGACAAAAACTTAAAAGCAAATAACACCTTTTATCATGCAGCTTTTAATGATCCACTTTTTAAGGAGTAGCTTCCAGACACAATCCTCATCCCTTGGCAGATCAGGTGCTATCCTACTTGTCTACTCAGTTTAATAGGCTGCTCTCCTGGGGGTGGGGGGTGGGGGACGTGGGGTGTTGATTGAGTCACCATTGGCCTGGCCACCATTGACAGGGGGCTCAAGAGCAGGGCCCACTTCTGCTTGTGGAGGTGCAACATTATGTCATATTTGGACATGTCACTTTTTAATCCTTAACCTTAGAGCCTTCTGTTGATGTCCCATGGTGAAAATGTGATTCTAAAGTGGAGATTAGAGATGGAGAGAGAGATTTGGAATTTGTGTGTACATAATTTCCACTCCATTTCTTTAAGCCAGAAGGAGCAGAAATGGTCACTGATAATTCCAGGACATGTGTAAACCATGAAAAGGCTTAGATGACAACCCCTAGCCCTGAGCTACCAGTGGGTCCATCCAACTCCTGCAGAGGGCAATACTGGAATTGCCTTGAATGGGATGGTCTTGCCTCTATGAGGAAACATGAGAAACCCTTCAGGAGGACTGCGTACCTACAGATCTGCGGTTCACTCAGCACACTCATTGAGCTCCTATGATGAGTCAGTCACTGGGAAGGGTATATTGGCTGGGAGGGAGACCAACAGTCCCTGCAGGTCAGTTACCCCACACCATGCTCCTAAGTGGCTAGGTGTATTAAACATGCAAACTAGAGAAGTCTTCTTACCTAGGCCACCTTCTGAATCAAGAATCTTTCATTTATTTATATATCCACCAAAGATATACTGAACATTACTATGTACCAGGAACTATTCTGAGTTGGGGTCCAGTGATGCACAAGAGAAACAAATATGCTGGTCCACAGTGGAGCATATATTTCAGTAGGTGTAGGGGTGTGCCTGGTGGGGTGGAAAACATAAAAATAAATGAGTAAAAGACACAGAATATTCGAAGGTATTTATAAAGCAAGGAAGCAGACTGGGTAGTGTGAGGGAAGAGGAGCAATATTTTTAAATAGGGCTGTTGGCCTCCCTGAGTAAACATTTGAAGATATATGAGCAGGTCAGGGAACAAAGGCACTCTCCCTCCCTATTTGTGCAATTTTTGCTGCAAATACCTCAAAGCTACATTTCCAGGAGAAAAATGATGTGTTTTCTCTACCAATAGGAAAGAAGGCAGTATGAAAAAAGAAGAAAAAGCCGGGACAAGAAATTATTCCATGTTGAGCACTCCCTGATGGACACTTGAAAACCAGCTCCCAGGGCAGAGCAGTGCCCACCAGGTCGGGGGGCTCCCCCGGGCCCCTCTCCCAGGCTGTCAGGCTGATCCTGCCGCCTACTCCTACACCAACCGGCCCTCGGAGACGTTTGCTCAGGAAAGTCAAGTTCAAACTCCGCCGACACCTGCGGGGGAGGAGCTTTGAACGGGACTTCACTGCAGCCGCCCTAGGGGCCCCGGGTAGCCGCCCCCCAGGCTCGGAGGGCAGCGGCCGAAAACCGGGAGATGAGCAGCGGCCCCGAGCCTGGGCTGCGGAGCCAGGTGCTGGACACCTGGCCGAGCTCTCGCCCCTCGCCTGACGGCGCCCTATTCCACCTCCTGCGGAGCCGGCCTTCTCGGCAGACAGAGAACTAACTTTCCTGAAATCACCAAACGCCCGGTTCGCACCCTGCGTCCGGAGCCGCTGAGCAGGGAGCCCCCTTCGGCCGCAGCCCGAGGGGCTAGGAGACGCCAGATTAAGCGGGCGTCCTTTTCCAGGCCTCCCGGCAACACTCAGAAACGCCGTTTTGCTCGGCCCGGGTCTCTCCCGCGCCGAGGTGCCCAACAAACCATTTAAACATTTCAGCACAAAACCGGATTCATTGTGGACCGCACATTAAAAAGTGTTATTCGCTTTGAAGTTTTTGTCTAATGGCTCTAAACTGAAAGAAAATGTTTTCCTATTACTTAATTCAATCATAGCGAAGAAACTTGGTAAAAAGCCCACGGATTTCGCCCCAAAGTGTGACAGAGTTCTCTTTGTGTGTGCTTATCCTCCGCTGTCACACACTTTAATTCGCCTCTCTTTATCTGGCATTCAAAACTTTCTTCAATGACATTCAATAAGGTCCAGAAGCTGGAGGAGGAAAAAAAACTGGTTATTCCCCCCGCCCGCCCCCCCCCAGATATTCTTTCCCAGTAGCTTTGGCTTTGCTCGCATTCAGGGGCCCTTAACCCTTTCCCTCCCCTGGCAAGGGCGACGGCTCCTGGCTCCAGAGGCAGCGGTCGCCCCTTTCACCCCTCGGGCTCAGCCCGCACCCCACGCCTCTCCCACCCTCCTCTGCCCCGCAGGGAGGCCCTCTCCTGGCCGCGGTTCCCGGCTCTCGGTTCAGTCCCAGCGGTCCAGGTCAGCCCGAATTTCCCCGAGAGCCATTAGAACCAGCGTGAGGTTTCACCAATACAGGCGGAATGGTTTGCTACCAACCACCTTGGAGCGAGAAGCCTTGGGGAGCACACAAAGGCTTTGGGGGCTGCAGTGAGCGCTGCCCCCCCACCTCGCCCCCCAGGCCCCGTGCCAAACAATCAAGGAAGCTTTGGTCCCTTACTGAACCTGCGAGATAACAGGTTATTTTCCCCACTATCCCTCTCCCTTTTCTAGAATCAGTAATTTTCTGGCAAACACAGTCTCTTTGCTTTTTAATCAGTTATAATGTGTTACTGAGATTACTGCAAAGATTTCATCCATGATGAAAAACCA
Organism: Macrotus californicus; assembly: GCA_007922815.1. Classification (NCBI taxonomy): domain Eukaryota; kingdom Metazoa; phylum Chordata; class Mammalia; order Chiroptera; family Phyllostomidae; genus Macrotus; species Macrotus californicus. The sequence continues at coordinate 26,477 of VMDR010007629.1, forward strand.
TGAGCACGCCTTGGTTTGGGGCAGTCTTCTTGCAGTGCACCAATTCCCTCTCCATTTCTCACAATTCTATTCAGAGAACAGGCGACTGCAGTGACTTGGTTCCAATAAAATCGAAAGTAAACGACTTCCGTGGAAAGTCCCGGGCTGTACATTCGAAATATTTATGCTAATTTCCCATTGTATGGAAAAGGCTCCTGCGTAAAGCTTTGAGCCCGCTGATGATTTAAAAAGCTGTAACTGTGTCCACAGCGCCAAGTGTTTGAAGTTGGTTAACCATTGTGTGACCAGAAAGAAGAGTGACTCGGCAGGAGAAGGTCTGGCGGAGACGGGAGCTCGGTGGGGGTGGGCCCTGGCAGCAGAGCCGAGTATACAAGCGCCCCTCGCGCCGCTCCCGAGAGGCGCACTTCGGGAAAGCCGTGGTTCCCCAGCGTACCCGCAAGTCTATGGGGTGCGCACGAGTGGAGAGGACGCTGGCAGAGAGCTTCTACACTCGCCAGTCCGGGGGTGGAGGGGATGGGGCTGCGAAATCTCCATCCTCGAGGTCTAGGCTCTCATTTCCCATCCCTTGTCTCTAGCCCTGACTGTCAGCGGTGATTTGATCTTTACATCCACGGCCCTGAAGGACGAACGTACTGGTGGGTGAGCATCTACTTAACAAAGACTGGGCGTTATAGGCAACATCAAAGTTAAGACTAATTGAGAAGCTTAGAGAAAATAGAGAGACAGCGACGGGGCTACTGCTGGGTAAGGAATATCTAGTCTTCTCCTGTCTCCCCAGCGGTGCCTCCACCCTGCAAGAGCCCGTGTCCTCCTGCTTCCAGACACAGAGAGAGGGAAAGAGATTCCACAGGTGGAAATCGCAGGCCGGCTGCGGGGACGTCCTCGGGGTGCACAACGCTGAACTGAGCGCGCTGAGTGGAGGCAGCGTGATCTTGGAAGACGGAGTGAGATGAAAGGGACGGAGACAAAGTGCGCAGAGAAGACAGGGGTGTGCGTTCACGGAGAGCTGTGGGAGCAAGGCAGCAACGGAGGGGGGAGCAAAATCAATAAGATAAACAGGCCGATGGCCAATACAGAGCCAAAGGGGAATAAGGAATAAAGAGAAAGAAAAGAATATTAAATCGTAGGAAAATGAGAAAATAAACACGCAAAAGGAAGAGGAGGGGCGAGAGCGCCTGCTACGGCGTGGGTGGGGTTGACAAGAATAGAGTACATTATGCAGTTCATTTAGTTAACAAGTGAAATAATGAGGAAGCGTGCAGAGTGAATGCCAAGAGAAAAGGCACAAAAACCCTATTGAGAGGCCCGGGCCGCTCCTGGCGTAGCCCATCACATGGCAATAGTCCTATTTAAGCGGCGCCGCCGGCGCCTTTCAGCACCACTAGCGCTGGCCAGCACCCCGCGCTCCTTGGGCGGCGCTCACTGCTGCAGCGGAGGCGGCTTCAGAGGTGCTCTCTGCCTTCCGGGAAGAGGCAGCTGCGCGCGGCCGCTGCCCGTGGAAGTGCGTGGAGACCCCCGAGGTCAGCGAGGCTCAGAGAGCGGGCTGTTGGCGGGGCTACCGCGCACCGAGGCCATGCCACGCTCCTTCCTGGTGGACTCGCTAGTGCTGCGCGAGGCAGCTGAGAAAAAGGCGCCCGAGGGCAGCCCGCCGCCGCTCTTTCCGTACGCGGTGCCTTCGCCGCACGCGCTGCACGGCCTCTCCCCGGGCGCCTGCCACGCGCGCAAGGCTGGGCTGCTGTGCGTGTGCCCGCTCTGCGTCACCGCCTCGCAGCTGCACGGGCCCCCGGGGCCGCCCGCGCTGCCTCTGCTCAAGGCGTCCTTCCCGCCTTTCGGCTCTCAGTACTGCCACGCGCCCCTGGGCCGCCAGCACTCGGCCGGGCCCCCCGGGGTCGCTCACGGCCCCGCCGCCGCCGCTGCCGCCGCGGCGCTCTACCAGACCTCCTACCCGCTGCCGGACCCCAGACAGTTCCACTGCATCTCCGTGGGTAAGCCAGGCCGCCGCGCGGGGCACAGGGAGTAGGTGGCCCGAAGGAAGTTGACGAGTCAGGGATGGGGGATGAGGGACCCTGGGCGTTGTGGGGCGATGAGAATCCTGGCGGGACCCTGAGGGGGCCACTCAAGGTGGTGTTGGGTTGGAGGGCTAGGAAAGGACTCCGGGAGGGAGGGTGGAAGCAGACGACCCAGGTCCTGGAGGGGACGCCCAGGAAGGAGCGAGGACTGGGATGCAGGGCACTCCATAAAGGAGTGCCAGGGCCGCGCGACTCCGGGAGGATCGGAGTCCCACGGTTTGACGAGGAGGTGCCCGCGGTCACGCCGCTGTGCGTCGTGTTCCGGGGGAAGAGGTAGGTGAGAAACAGAAGTCCTGGGATCCTAAAGGCCGCCGACGGGAAGACCGGGCCCCCGGCGCAGGGTCTGATCGCGCCCCTCTCTCACCCCCACTCCCCCCAGACAGCAGCTCGAACCAGTTGCCCAGCAGCAAGAGGATGCGCACCGCCTTCACCAGCACGCAGCTGCTGGAGCTGGAGCGCGAGTTCGCCTCTAACATGTACCTGTCCCGCCTGCGCCGCATCGAGATCGCGACCTACCTGAATCTGTCTGAGAAGCAGGTGAAGATTTGGTTCCAGAACCGCCGGGTGAAACACAAGAAGGAGGGGAAAGGCAGCAACCACCGCGGCAACGGCGGAAACACCGTTGCCGGCGGGGGCGCACCGCAAGGCTGCAAGTGCGCGTCGCTGTCCTCAGCCAAGTGCTCGGAGGATGACGACGAAATGCCCATGTCTCCGTCTTCTTCGGGGAAAGACGAGCGAGATCTCACGGTCACTCCCTAGGAGTCTGCCTCCCCATGTCGCCCACCCCAGGCCCTTCCAGCGCCTCAAAGACTGGTCCTGGGATTCGGCGCAGGGCCCCAGGCACTCGCTGCCAAACGGTGACCACGCACGGATTTGGCACGGCTTCGCGGAATCCCTTGGTCCTGGGCAGTGCCAAGAGCTTGGCAGAGAACTGACGCTGGTATCACCACCGCACGGGCCGTGGCCGCTCAGATCGGACTCCAAGCTGTGAACACCGCAAGAACTCGAGTCCCTCTCGGCGGTGTGGCCCAGCGCCTTGCTGGCCGCCAGCGCCTCCTCGCCCACTCTCTCTGAACTTGTTCCGGTGTCCTCGATTCCTCTGCTCTCCCCACTCTGAGTCAGACTCGCCATTCACCCCTCGGATGCCTGTTCGGTTCGTCCCCTTCCTTCCTTCCTTCCTTCCTTCCTTCCTTCCTTCCTTCCTTCCTTCCTTCCTTCCTTCCTTCCTTCCTTCCTTCGTTTTTTCCCTCCCCACCCCTTCCCTGTGGTCATTTATCATTCACACATTTATGAGCCCTCATACATTTATGAACCTCTGTTTTTTCCTTTTCCCTCCCCCTCGCCCTCCGAAGAGACTCCTTCCGAGTTTAATCGACCCACTTGTCCTTAACCAGGCCTTGCTGTCCCTTAGGCTCCTCTACCAGAAAAATGTTGCCGGTGATATTTGTGTCGGGGAAACCGATTTAACTTTGTTTTGGAGACATTCTGCCTTCCCTCAGAGGTCCTGATTCTCCTCCTCTGGAGAACCGTGTCTTACCCCAGACCCCAGACCCTGGTCCGCCTAGCTGTGTAACTGTACCGTCTCTGTAATACCAGAATATATTTATTTATTTATTTATGTAAAAATTTTAAATAAACTTTTCTTTCTTAGAAATCCACGTGACTCTGGACCTCCAGGCCTCCGAAGTGGACTGGACAGGCTCCTGCCAGCGATAGAATTTCCCGCTGGGGCGGGGCAGGGAGGGGGCCACGACAGCACTCTGCCCCTCACCTCTCCCGGTGCTCAACCCCACAGAGACTGGCCGCATGCTCCCCGGTCTCCGGTCTAGTTCGGGCCTGGTGCACACGCTCTGGGGAGGGCAGAGAGCTGAGCTCCAAGGGAAGGAGGGCCCTTCCCTCGTTGTGCCGTAGTTCTTAACACCTGTAATGCCCCCTCCAGCCTGGGATCCGTTCCCACCCCTAGCCCTCTCCGTTTGGCTGTCCCGACCTCTATCGCCGAGGGCAGAAATCATCCCGCTCCAGCTTGAGAACTCTGACCTTCGCTGTGCTCCAATTGCTAACGATTTGTTAGGGACATTGCCGTCGAGATGGTGTGGCCTTCTCTCGGGAAGGCCCCTCACTTTACTTTGAGGCCAATTCCATTTGCGGGGCCCATGTTAGGCAGTGGTTCTGAGAACTCACAGCCATCGGGCTCCCGCATCCCAACAGGGACGTTCTCAGGAATTCTTCTTACCACACCACAATCCCCTATCACTTAGAATACACACTCTAGCTCTCCTTTGGAAGAGGTGTGCAGGGGGTGGAGGGGGGCGCAGTGAGGAGGAGGAGAGGGTTACATGTGTTACTGGGACTGAAAGAAGTGGGAGGTTGGGGGGTTTCCGCAGAGATACAGAGCACTGGGCCACCCAAGGGAGGTATTTCTGCCGTTCAGAAAATTGGATATGAGAAACAGCCTGTCTGGGTTCTCAAGAATCCTCAAGCCTCCTGTTCTGAGTCCTGGAGACTGGGACCACTTCTCCTGCCAGAAATCCCACCCACCAGTGCACACACCCTGGGAAGTGCTCAGACTCTGAGTATCTAGGCAAATCAAACAAACATGTGCATCTCTTTGAAGAGAAATATGCTTCAGTTCGGGTTTGCTCAACATGAATTAGGTTCATTTCTAAAACCTTCTGTCTCCTTCAAATAAAGCTAAGTGTGAGGTGCTCTCTCCAATTCCCCTAGATAAAGGCAGGCATAATCTGGCTCCCCACTGAGAGGTCACTCCAGTTTCTTTCTTGATTAAGGTGCCAGGGCTATGCTGAAAACAGATGAGAGTCTGACCAACCTCCCTCTCAGCACCTTCCCCCAATCTCCATCAGTAGAACTGACGTCTCATGGAGGACCAGATCTCCACCCTCCCAAAAGGGGGCATTGTGCCCACCTAAACGAAGCCCTGGTGCTTGATGGCACACCGTGAATAGAATCCCAGCTAATTTTATTATCAGTGATTCTGACGCTTTCTCAGTTTTGCGTGGCTGGCATGCTGCTCTAAGAGTTAGCCCTTCTGTAAGTGGATGAGTGAAGTTTCGCATCCTTTATCTCCAGCGGCACCCACCAGTTTGCCTTTGACCCTGAAGCAGCAAGGCCCCCCGGGGACAGGTCCATGGTGAATCCGTGGGCTGGTTTCAAGGCAGCTCCTCTGGAATACAGAAGGGGATGGCCAGATGCCCTGGGACAGGCTGTCTCCAGCTGTCAGTGACAGACCACAAAGGCAGTTTCCGAAATGGGCCGGCCGGGAACGGGGCTGGGGGTGAGGGTGGGGTGCAGCAAGGATAGAGATGGAAATGGAACGTGGAGAGAGGTGAAGCAGCTGAACCCTACATCCACCTAAAGCATGTCCCCTCCCCGAATTCTTCAATTTTGTCACCCTATGCAGACCCCTCCCGTTTCCAGAAGAAGCCGCAGATCCACTGCTGCACGCGGGGTCCGTGCTGGTCCAGTTCTCCCCTGAGCGTGCCTTTCTTCCTCTCAGCTTTGTCTACCCAAGTTTTCATTTCCCTGTCCTGCTCCCAGAAGACCAGCCTTTTTGCTCTCTGGCGGGCTGCCCTGGGAGCAGTGGGGAGAAAACGAGGCCTCCTTGCAGTGGTCTCAGTGGTTGACAAGGCGGTGACAGGAGCGCGGCGCTGGGGAGTATGGAGGTGGCTGCGGCGAGCGCAGAGCGCGGGGCCTCTTGACATCCAGCCGTGGCGTGCAGGGGTGGCGACAAGCTATTGAGTTCCAACAGGCTTCGACTCAACTACTCCTCACCCTGCCCTCTCCTCTGGCCATCCGCACCCGAGTCGCTCCTCCGCTGCCTGGTTTGGGATGAAGGCAAGGGGCGCACCTGCGTTGAGAAGCGACGGAAAAATGGAGCTTCTCATCTAGGAGGAGAGCAGCCAGTCTTTAAGACCACACTGTTTTGAGCTAGAACTTGGGACTTGCAAGGCAAATTGGGAAGTTAAAATCAAACAGGGTTATTAGGATGGAATTTCTTGGAAATTACCATTTAGTGTAACTGATTCAACTACAGACCCGTTTATTCCAGAGACGGTGTCTTTCTTTTCTCTACACAGCATAGTGGCTAGGAGTCTGGACCTTAGAATCCAAGTGCCTGGCTTTTCAATCCATTTCCACCAGCTACTTAGAAGCTGGGGAATCTTGGGCAAGCCACTAGTCCTTCCTGGGCCTCAGTTTCTGCATCTGTAAGTGGGAATTTTGTTAATAGTTGCTTGGCAGCATAGTTGTGCAACATTATAGGATAGATTTCATATAAAATGCTAAACACAATGCCTGCCAAGTTCCAATAAATGTTAACCAATGCAGCTGTTGCTCTTGTTACTTGTTGCGCCTATAGCTGGGCCTGGGGCATAGTCGGTGCTGAATTATTTACTTAATGCTGAAAAGTGATCACTCACATACAGCCTTAGAGCAGAATCTACCACAGAGGGCTGGAGCACACACAGTGCCAACACCTGCAGGACCCCCTGGAGTCAGTCATTCAGAGGGTAAGTAATGGCTCCTCTGCTAAGCACTGCTTAGGCACTGGGAACCACTGGACTCCACACAGGGGTACTCTTTCCACCTTCACTTAGACCAGTTCCTCAACCTTTGCACTACTGCCATTTGGGGCCAAATAATTCTTACTTTTGGGGGGCTAGCTTGTGTGTTGTAGGGTGTTTAGCAGCTTCCCTGGCCTCTGCCCACCAGATGCAAGTATAGCACCCCTCCTCCCAGTTGTGACAACCAAAAATGTCCCTTGAAGGCTAAATCACTTTAGGCTGAGAACCACTGACTTAAACCCATATGTTTTCTGCTACAATTTGCCAGGCCACAGTGACTAGGATTTGGTAGCATAGCTCTGAGTTCACCTTCTACCTTTCCTTCCCTTATCCTTCACTGAGTACTCATACCTTCTGCATCCAGGGTACCGAACTATGCTCCCAGGCGTGGTATGAAAGGAGAAAGGAGACAAAGAGAGTGGGGGCACTAGGAACACCAAAGATGTCTGTGTGGTGCAAGCATGCCAGTGAGTCTGCACAGCCTTGGGTGGAAAGGGGGATCAGATGGAGGCATGCAGGGTGAGCAGAATTTACTAGGGCCTTTCCAAAGACACTAGGGCCTTTCCAAGAATATTCTGTTCATTTTTCTTGTGACCTGTAAGCAACTGGGTTCCCTCTTCAGTTATGTCTGTGGGTGCCCACAAGGCCACCTCTTGGGGGGAAAATATTAGGAGCCTGAGCTGTCATCCCCACCCTGCAGTCACACACACACACACACACACACACACACACACACACACACACACGCACCACTCACCACCACTGTATGGCTCTTCCTGAAGCATCCTTATCGTTTTTGTCAGTGCTTAAAAGTCTGAAACTAGAAATCAATTCTTTTGCACTAAGGCTTTCTGTGTTTGATTCAAACATATGTATCCCTGAGAATAGTAATCATTGAGCCGCTCATTCACTTTTTCCAAGAGGAGACTCAGGAAGGACAAGGGAGTAGAAGGTCCCTGAGAACCTAGGAATGTGGAAGAGATACAAAGGCAAGAAAAGGAGCAGGGGGAGAGGGAGGTCCTCAAAGTCTCACTGGGATGGATAAATGTTGCCTCAGGTCATTGGCCAGACCCTGAACTATGGGTGAGTTAGTTTGCTCAGTAGACTACAGCAGACTCACTAGAGTGCACTGCAGAATTGGACTCACCCACAGTCAGGAATAAGCTGACCCCGTGAAGCAATAACCTTATGAACCCAGGGTTTTCTCAGTCTTGTATATGGTGATCAACAGAGGATTTTCTGATGCCAACATACTAATAAAAGTGTGTGTGTGTGTGCTGGAGAAGCTGAAACAAAAAAAAGGTAAAGAAGGTTGCTAAGTCTCAGAAGGGAACCAGGTTACCCTGAGCTGAGTGCTCAGCTTTAGATGACCTGTCACTACGAATCCAAGTCCTGGTTCTAAAAGTCTCCTTTGAATCCACCAAAGAAATCTACGGCTTTCAACTTGATAACTCCCAGCCAGGTATCTGCCAGAGCTGGGTATTTCTAGCTCATAGGAGGAAGTGCTCTTGCAGTACATTGGGAAGCATGTGACTCAGCATCCATTTCAGGCAGAAGCCAGTAAGGAAGGAGGTCACTCAGGAGTCCTGCCCTGTGCCGTCAGTCAGGGGACAACTGATCAGACTGGGTGTGAGCCTGCAGTGAGGAACTTCCCCACTGGGAGGGGGGTATTGAATCCTTGAGGGCAGTGGCCACCTCCACTGGCTCACTATTCACAGAGAGGTGCCACATCTCCTTGATTTCAGGATGTTATGAACTTCTGGAGTTGCTCTCTTATGGGTTGAATTGTGTGCCCTTTAAATTTACATGTTGAAGTCCTAACCCCCAGGACCTCATAGTGTAACTGTATTTGGAAATGGGGTCTTTGAAGAAGTAATTAAGGTTCAGTGACCTCATATGGGTAGATCCTAATCCAATATGATTGGTGTCCTTATAACAGGAGGAGAGATACTAGGCATGAGTGCACACAGAGGGACAACTACATGAGAACACAGGGAGAAGGTGCCATCTGCAAGGCAAGGAGAGAGGTCTCAGAAGAAATTAATCCTGCTAACACCTTGATCTGGGAACTCCAGCCTCCATATCTGAGAACAAATACATTTCTGTTGTTTAAACCCCTGCCCCCGGCCCAGTCTTTGGTATTTTGTATGGCAACCCAACAGGCTAATACAAATTCTGATCTGGATGAGAGCTCTCTAGACCCCTCCATGGTAATATAAGAATATAAGAAGATTGTAGAAGGAAGAGCACTGACCTGGGAGTCAAGAACCTGAGTGAGGTCCAGCCCCAATTATATCACTAACAAATTCTATGACTTTGGATAAAGCATGATCTTCCTGGATCTCAGTCTCCTCTTCTCTAAAGTCAAGGGGTTAACTGACATTAGTGGCATTTTTTTTTCTGACCAGCATCCATTTCCCCTCTTTCTGATCAGTATCTAAATTTTGTTTTGTCAAATGTAAGTTGAATTTTTGAAAAAAGTAGGCACCCATTGAGGTAGACATTTGCACATTGTAGGGGTTCTCCACTGCCAGGGTCCCACTTTCCATTGCAAGATCCAATAAGGACTAGATATTTACTACTAAGCCCCTTCTCCAGCAGGTCAGGCATAGGCACAGGACCTGGGCCCAATGTTTTCCCCAGAAGTCTGAATCTAAGCACACATTTTCTCTTCCTGAGTTGTATGGCAATCCTGTGGCTGTGACAGGGATAGCACTTGGATGGATACTGTGATTCGAGGTCCCAGTACAATGCAGGAGTGGTGGCTGGGCATCTGGAAGGAAAGAAGGGCTATTGAGTAAACAAAATCATATGAGGTCTGTCCAGAAAAAGTTCAGCCATTGTTAATATATTAAGAATGGGGAGTTCTGGCCAAGATGATAGCATAGGTAGAAACCCTTCGCTTCCTCACACAACCAAAAGAAGGATAACAACCAATCTAAAACCAATAAACAACCAGAAATGTCAGAAAATCAAACTGCATGGAACTCCGACCACCAAGGAATTAAAGAAACAGTCAACCAGAACAACCAGGCCAGTAGGAACAAGACAGAACAGAGGGGCGGACAGAGAGAACCCGTGGTGAGATGTCAGACAGCGCAGGCAGGGCTGGCTGAATGGGAAACTGAGAATCAGAGCTGACTGTGGACTATGGCAGTGGTTGTCGAAGTGGGAGAAACTCCCAGTCTCACATGAGAGTTCACTGGAAAGTGGGCTAGAGCCAAGCAGGCAAGCTGCATTGCTCCCTCCCTGGCTTTTCCCCCACAAGCAGCACGGTAGCCCAGGCTGCGTGCTGAGTACACACTGGAGGCATTATGGTTGTCCCTGAGCACAGCATGTGCCCCAGCTTTTCCGGCCAGGAGAGTGGACAGGCCTGTTGCTGTGAGAATTCCCCTTCAGACAAGAGGAAAGAGTCTCTGGTTGAATGACTTCAGGAGGTGGCTAACAGATTAATCTTCTGGTGAGACGCAAAGGGGGTTCCAGTCAGTCTACACAACCTCTGGAGGGGATAGGAGGAGCTGAGAGCGAACTTGAGGAGACCTGACGTCCCCGCAATCTTAGTCCAAGAACGCAGAATGAGCACTTGGTTCACGCACCTTAGGGTTTCAGCCCAGCAAACACGAAGGGCACAGGTGTTTCCTCAGGTTTGCCTTTTTGGGTTTAAGCTGTGTCAGCAGTTGCCACCCTAATTTTAATGGGATGTCCTGGAGAGAGGGTGTTAGCCTCACTAGTGGCTCACCTAATCCTCCAGCACTGATCCTTGCACATGGGTCCTGGTCAGTATCACCTGCCTCTGGCGCAGGTCCAGCCAGGCTTCCCATTGCACTGGTGGAGGGCCAGCTGCATGCCGGGGCAAAGCAAGGAGGGTTGCCCTGCCCTGGTGAATACTGAAGACCTCACCCCCTTACAACATAACAATTGTGCTGAGACAAAGAGATATGGCCCAAATGAAAGAACAGAGCAAAACTTCAGAAAGAGAGCTAAGTGATGAGCAGAGAGCCAACTTGATTGATGAAGAATTTAAAGCCCTGGTAATCAAAATGCTCACAGAACTGATTGAGCTTGGTTAAAAAATGAAAAAACAAGTGAAAGATACCCAAAATGAAATAAAGCAAAATATTCAGGGAACCAACAGTGACAGGAAGGAAACCAGGACTCAAAGCAATGATTTGGAACAAAAGGAAGAAATAAATATCCAACTGGAACAGAATGAAGAAACAAGAATTCAAAAAAATGAGAAAATACTTTGGAACCTCTGGGAAAACCTGAAACGTTCCAATATTCGAATTGTAGGGGTTCCAGAAGGAGAAGAAAAAAAGCAAGAAATTGAAAACTTATTTGAACAAATAATGAAGGAAAATGTCCCCAACCTGGCAAAGGAAATAGACTTCCAGGAAGTCCAGGAAGCCCAGAGTCTCCCAAAGAAGTTGGAGCCAAAGAGGAACACACCAAGGTACATCATCACTAAGTTACCCAAGATTAAAGATAAAGAGAGAATCCTAAAAGCAGCAAGAGAAAAAGAGAGAGTTACCTACAAAGGAGTTCCCATGAGGCTATCCGCTGATTTCTCAAAAGAAACCTTGCAGGCAAGAAGGGGCTGGAAAGAAGTATTTGAAGTAATGAAAGGCAAGGAACTACATCCAAGATGACTCTATCCAGCAAAGCTATCATTTAGAATGGAAGGGCAGATAAAGTGCTTCCCAGATAAGGTCAAGTTAAAGGAGTTCATCATCACCAAGCCCTTATTATATGAAATGTTAAAGGGACTTAGACCTAAGAAAAAGAAAATCAAAAGTAGGAACAGTAAAATGACAACAAACTCACAGCTATCAACAAATGAACCTAAAAGGAAAGAAAAACAATGAAAACAAAAACTAAGCAAACAACTAGAACAGGAACAGAATCAGAGAAATGGAGATCACATGGAGGGATTTCAGTGGGGAGGGGTAAAGAGGAACAGCGGGGAAATTGTACAGGGAAGAAGAAGCATAATAGGTAGGCATAAAATAGATGAGGAGATAAAAAATGATATAGGAAACAGAGGACTCAAAGAACTTATATGTACAACCCATGGACATGACCTAAGGGGGGGAATGCTGGAGGGTTGGGGGTCCAGAGTGGAGAGGTGACAAAGGGGGAAAAATTGGGAAAACTGTAATAGCATAGTCAATAAAATACACTTAAAATGTCAAAAAAAAAAAAAAAAGAACTGTTTGCACCACATCGATGTAACCTGGTAGCCAAGGAGAGCAGACTGGAATGTGGATGCATGAACAATGATGACTTCACTGTACTAGTCAGTGGGGGCTATAGATGCTGTTGAGTGAGCATGTGTACTGTGTGACTGTCACATTCAAAATGACTGAGTGAGTAGAGCAACAAATCTGCTTCCAATTTTGCATTAAGCTTGAACATTTCTCCACGGAAACTATCTGGATGATTCAGAAGGCCGCAGCTATGGGCAACTGGTGATCAGCAGCTTTATCACAACAATAAGCCTGCTAATGCATTACGTCTGGTGCAGTTTGGGGGTGAAACATCAAATCACCCAGGTGACTTAGCCCCCTACAGCCAAGATTTGGCACCTTATGACTTCTGGCTTTTTCCAAAACTAAAATCACTTTTGAAAGAGAAGAGATTTCAGACTGTCGATGAGATTCAGGAAAATATGATGGGGCAGCTGATAGTGACTGGGAGAACAGTAAGGTCCCAAGGTGCCTACTTTGAAGGGGACTGAGGCGTCATTGCCCTATGTACACTGTTTCTTGTATCTGGTATCTTCTTCAATAAATGTCTCTCCTTTTCATAGCACATGGCTGGACACTTTCTGCACAGACCTCAGAGATATCCACTCTGGGCACCAACTACTGTCTCTGTTACAGTGTAGTGGCTCACAAAGTGTGCACCATGCTTCCCTGGGATTTCTTGCCAGAGGTACAAGAGGTCAAAGCTATTTTCATAATAATACTAAGACATGATCTGCCTTTTGTACTGTGCGACATTTGCACTGGGGTTGCAGAAGCAGGGTTGGGCAAAACTGCTGGGGCTTGAGACAAACTAAGGCAGTGGTCACTGTATTCTTGACCTCCACACAACCAAGGTTAAAAAAAAAAACAGTCTAGTAACATCTAAGAATGATCTTGGTACAGGGCTAAAATTATAACTTCATTAAAAGTCACCTTTAAAAGCATGCCACATAGTAGTCGTCTCCAGAAGAAACACTCAGTGATTGGTTGAGCGGCCAACTCAATTTGCTGCATCGTTCACAGAAATCCACTTTACTTGAAAGGACTGATGAACAAGCTAATCATTCAGACTTGGGTATTTGACAAGCATTTTTTTCAAAAACAAAGTTCGCCAGTTACTCGAAGAGAAACAACTGACATCTTTGTTGCCAATGATAAATTTTGAGGTTTCAAGCAAAAATTGAAATGTGGGAATATATGTACCCATTGCTTTGAACTTGACATTGTTTCAATACCTGGATTTTTCTGGTGAGATGATGACATTAACAAAGTTTCAAAACATCATGTAACAGGATGTGTCAGTATATGGGTGACTTCCATTAATCCAGTGAAGGAGTACCCTCCCCATGTGTGGTACTCACACAATCAGGCATGGGTAAAAGATTCATTCAGAGGTGGACTGTCAGATTTCAGCATAACAGAGCAAA
>VMDR010007630.1:0-39681 GCA_007922815.1 Macrotus californicus
TAAGTCCATTTGATCTAGGACATTGTTCAATGTCACAACATCTTTGTTGATATTTTGTATGGAAGATCTGTCCATTTTTGACAGTGGGGTGTTGAAATCCCATAGTATAATTGTGTTGCTGTCAATATCTTTCTTGAAGTCCTCCAAGATTTTCCTTATATATTTGGGTGCTCCTATGTTGGGGGCATATATATTTACAATGTTTATGTCTTTTTGATGGATTCTTCCCTTGAGTATTATGAAGTGACCTTCTGGATCGCTTTTTATGGCCCTTTTTTTGAAATCTATTTTGTTTGATATGAGTATTGCTACCCTGGCTTTTTTTTCCTGTCTGTTTTCTTGGAATATTTGTTTCCAGCCCTTCACTTTCAGTCTGTGTAGGTCTTTTGTTCCTAGGTTGGTCTCTTGAAGGCAGCATATGTGTGGGTCAGGTTTTCTTATCCATTCAGCTATTCTGTGTCTTTTCATTGGAGCATTTAATCCATTTACATTTAAGGTTATTATTGATTAAGTACTTATTCATTGCCATTTTACTTCCTTTGTACCTGTGTTCCTCTCTCTCTCACTCTTTTTTTTTCTTTTCTTAAAGTAGACCCTTTAGCACCTCTTGCAGTGCTGGTTTGGTGGAGGTGTATTCTTTTAGACTTCTTTTGTCTAGGAAACTCCGTATTTGGCCTTCCATTTTAATGAGAGCCTTGCTGGATATAGTGTTGGTTGCAAGCCTCTGGTTTTCATTACTTGGAATATTTCTTGCCATTCCCTTCTGGCTTGGAGAGTTTCCATTGAGAAGTCAGCTGCTAGTCTTATCAGAGCTCCCTATATGTTACTTCCTGTTTCTCCCTTGCTGCCTTTAAGATTCTCTCTTTGTCTTGGGAATTTGCCATTTCAATTATGTGTCTTGAAGTGGGCCTCTTTGGGTTCCTCTTGATTGGGACTCTCTGTGCTTCCTGGATATTTGTGACTTTTTCTCTCATCAAATTAGAGAAGTTTTCCATCATTATTTTTTTCAAACAGGTTTTCTATACCTTGTTCTTCTTCCTATCCTTCTGGTATCTCTATTATACAGATATTATTACGTTTCATGTTGTTCTGCAGTTCCCTTACCACCTCTTCATTCTTTTTGAGTCTTTTTTCCTTTTCTTGCTCTTTCTGGGTAATTTTTCTAGCTTGTCCTCCAGGTTGCTGATTTGATCCTTTGCTTCATCTAATCTGCTTTTGATTCCTTCTACTTTGTTCTTCAATTTAGAAATTGTGTTCCTCATTTTCTCTTGGCCCTTGTTGATATTTTCTATTTCCTTTTCATGTTGATATAGTTTTCAGTGAGTTCATCATAGTTTCCCTGTAGTTTTTGGTAATTCTCAGTGAACTCATTGAGCTTCCTTATAACCATTGCTTTGAACTCAGTATCTGACAGTTGACTTGTGTCTGTTTCATTTAGCATTCTCTCTGAGGCTTCCTCCTTTCCTTTCATTTGGGTTTTGTTTCTTTGCCTTCCCATTGTTTGTGAGACTCTTCTTGTTAGCCTCTGCTTCTTAAGTTGATCTGTTCTGACTCCCTGGGTTTGTAGTGTGAACTTCTATGTTAGGAGATCTATAAGATTCAGTGGTGCATTCTCCTCAATCTCCTGAACTTGATGCTCTTGGGATGCACTTTATGCCGTTTATGTTGGCTCTCTGGATGTATTTGGGTTTTGAATGTTGTCGGGTCTTTCTTTGGTGGGTCCTTCCCTCCAGCTGGTTAACTGAGGGTCACTACACACACCACATCTTGTATTCTGTTGTGCAAGTGCAGACAGGTCGTGTTGAAGTCTGTCCAAGGTTATGAGGCTTCTCTCTCACTATTGTACAGTTGTTTGTTCTGGATAATTTCTCCACTGTCCAGAATGGTTTTCCAGATTGGTCTTGGGTAGAGGTTAGTGTGGCTTTCACTCACTCCTCTGCCATCTTCCTTTCTTATCTGTTGGTGGTTCCTTTTTTGGTGGGTTCTCTCTTCTAGCAGGTATATTGATGTTCATAGCTCCCCCCTACTGTTTTATGTGATTAGTTGAAGGGGGAAAGCTAAATGGATTAAGAAAGCGAGAGTGTATTCTATGGGATTTAAAGTACCAAGCTATAGAGAAGAGATAGGAGATCCTTTGGGTAAGTATAGTGTTAACTGTGATATTTCACCCAACAAGGCACTTATTAGAAAGGGTGGAAAAGAGATAAGACTCTTGTTAGATATTGGAAGAATTGTGAGTTGAATCCAGAAAACAGACCACTTGTGGGATGTCAGATTATGAGATATAGTGAGAGTAAAGGATAGAAAATCAGTGTAGTGTGTGAGAGAATGGAGTTAACCACAACAGTAATAACGTTCCAGAAGATAGTGAAATAGTCTAAGATTGGGGAGGTGTGCTGTGTAGTATTTACAATTGTGTGCAACAACAATTACTTACAATAACACTGGAACAACAATCATATGACAGACTCTATACGATCTGAATAACAAGAATAGGCAGTACACGACCTAGAATAGTGTGCTATTGGAACACAAGTGAAGTGAAAGAAGGAAAATTAAAATACACTATGAATGAGAGAACAGGGAAAACCAGTCAAACAATGCAATTAAACAAACAAATGAAATGAAAATAACTAAACAGAAAGAAGAGAAATAAAAAATATTAATAAAAGAAGTAAAAATAATGAAAAATAATAATAATATAAATAAATAATAACATGCAAGTTCTCTGGGATAGCAAAGTGAATTTTGTCTCAGTTTCTCAGTTGTTGGGATTAGCGTTGTGATCCCTCTTTGGGTCTGACTCTGGTGCTTTCACAGCTCCAAGTCTTAGTGTCTCACTTGGAAAGAAAAAAAAAGCCTCCTGCTGACTTTAAACCAGCCAGGCGAGTTCTGCTGGTCTTCCTGGCTGCCTCAGGCTGAGGAGCGTTGGGCTTCACTTTTCTCCCTTCCCATAGTTTTGCAAGGATGAGGGCTAGGTCTGGGCTGCAATCTTCACACTTGCCCAGCCTTTAGCCCAGTTCCCTCAATCCACCAGTTGTACTATCTTTGAGGTACACTAATTAGGGGCAACTCACACACGCTCTTTGCTGTCCTAGGTGTTGGGAACTCTCAAAGTCTCTTCAGGGTAGTTCAGCCCCCCCACTGAGTTAAGTCTTTCTGGGGACTGTTAATTCCCTGAGCCTTCCTGCTCTCCTCTGTGGGGGGTACCTCCTCCTTTCTTTTAGGGAGCCAGGCCAGGCCTGTGAGGGTGGTGGGGGCGGGTGTGCAGCCAAGGTCACAGCGGAGGTGGGGTAGCAGGAGGCTGTGGCTACAGCCACTGCCGGGTTGACCCCTGCAGGAGAGTTCCCTAAACAGCCAATAGAGCCTTTTTTTAAACAAAATCCTCCTGTTCAAGCCTGCCATTCCTAACAAGCACCCAGCCTCTCACACAGCCCAACTCTCAAATCAGACCAGAGACTATCTATCTAGGTCAGAGTCCATCACAGCCCAACACTTCTCCCTTCTCCAGGCATCACCCAGCTCCCCAATTTTTCTGGTAATGAACCAGCCAGTGTCCACACTCTCAGTGGATGAATACCACTCCTGTGCATCTCCCACTTTGTCTTTATTCCCCTCAGTGACTTCAAGCATCCAGGTCCATCCTCGTGCCACTCTATCCTCCCTGTTTGGCAGGGGGTAGGGGGGGGAAAGCTGTTGATTTGGCTTTCTGCCAAGGATCCTGTGGTACCTGCTGGTAGGCACCCAGCCAGGCGGCTGCAGCAGCCCTGGTCCCCGTGCTGGTCCCAGGGACCTTATGTCCCAAAGCAACCTTCTTACCATCTGTTTTTCAATGTCCTCTACAATTTTGGCCTCCAACCTTTATATATGCTGGGATACCATTGGCTGTTCACTCTGTTCCTCAGAAGATCAGCTGGGTGTTCTACCTGTGCGCAGGGGGAAGTGCGCTCCGATCCCACCTACCTCGCCACCATCTTCTATTCCTGTCCTTCTGTTTCTTAAATAGGTCCCTTTAACATTTTTTATAATGGTTTGGTGGTGATGAACTCCTTTACTTTTTTCTTGTCTGGGAAGCTCCTTATCTGGCCTTCAATTCTAAATGATAGCTTTGGCAGGTAGAGCAATCTTGGCTGGAGGTCCCTGCTTTTCGTGACTTGGAATATTTCTTGCCAATACCTTTCAGCCTGCAAAGTTTCTTTTGAGAAATCAGCTGACAGTCTTATGCAGATGCCCCTGCAGGTAACTAACTGTTTTTCTTTTGCTGCATTTAAGATTCGCTATCTTTAACTTTTGGCAATTCAATTATGATGTGTCTTGGGGTGGACCTCTTTGCATCCATCTTGTTTGGGACTCTCTGTGCTTCCTGGACTTGCATGTCTATTTCCTTCACCAAATTAGGGAATTTTTCTTTCATTATTTTTTCAAATACGTTTCCAATTTCTTGCTCTTCCTCTCTGTTTCTGAAACCCCTATGACGTGAATATTGGACCTCTTGATGTTTTCCTGGAAGCTCCTTACACTATCTTCATTGTTTTGGATTCTTTTTCTTGTTATTCTGATTGGATGTTTTTTTGCATCATTATGTTCCAAATCTTTGATTTGATTCTTGGCTTCATCTACTCTACTGTTATTTCCTTGTAAATTGTTCTTGCTTTCAATTAGTGTATCCTTCCTTTCTGACTGTATTTTTTTTATGCTGCTGAGGTCCTCACTAAGTACCTTGAGCATCCTTATAACCAGTGTTTTGAACTCTGCATCTGATAGATTGCTTATCTCCATTTCATTTAGCTCTTTTTCTGGAGTTTTGATCTATCCTTTCACTTGGTCCATATTTTTTTGCTCATTTCAGCAGCCTCCCTGTGTTTGTTTCCATGTATTAGATAGAGCTGCTTTGACTCTGTGTCTTGATAGTGTGGCCTAATGTAGTAGATGTCCTGTAGGGTCCAGTGGCACAGCCTTTCCTGTCACCCAAGCTGTGTACTCGAGATGTGCCCTTCCTGTGGGCTGAGTATACCCTTCTCTTGTATTTGAGACTTGGTTGCTGTTGGCAGATCAATGGAAGGGCTCTACCCAGGCCAGTAAACTTCAAGGATTGGCTGTGAACACTTATTATCAACCTCCGCCCTCCACAGAGGATCAGCTGTGCAGGGGCAGAGTGGTGTTCCTCCAACATGGTCTGTAGCTGATCACTGGGTGCACTGGCCCTGGGGTTTCCTCTGTGGTGCAGACCAAGGTCAGTCCCCACTGTGTTTTGCTCAGGGCCACCCTGCTTGAGTTACAAAGCAATCTGAGATGGCTGCTACTTGTGCTGGGCTTGGAGATTCCCAGGCAAAGTCAAACTGTGAATCTAGGCTGGATGCAGCTAGTGCCAGGCCTGGGGCTCACTGAGGCCAGCTGTTGCTCGTTTGAGGGGATTTAGGAAGTTGTGAAGCATAAGCCAAGAGCAGCCATTCGTATGGAAAAGCAGCTTGGGGAGGAGGGTTCATAAGTTGAGTGGGGTGGAGTCTCTGGGGATCTCGAGGGCGCGTCAAACAGTGTTAGCCAAGTTGATGGCGTCTCACATATGGCACCAGCTTGCTGGCTCTGTGGGGGGAGGGTTTAGAAAAGGGACAATGGCCTCTGCTCTTCTTGATGCCAGTTACTTTAGTTTCTCCCCATATGCCACTGGTGCCCTTCAAGATGCCAACCTGGTGCTAGGGCTCAGAGTGAGTCTGAGTAGGTAAGTCTATGTGTGGGTTCTTTAAGGGGAACTGCTTTGTGACCCAGAGTTTCTTCCTCTGACTCAATCCCTGCTGGCTTTTGCAGCCAAAATTTATGGGGACTTGTCTTTCTGGCCCTGGAAACCTGGGCTGGGGGGCCTCATATGTGTCTGGGACTCCTCACTCCTGAGATATCCCTCTCAAGTTTTTACACACCACATGTGGGTGAGGGACTAGGCCATTCCACCTTTTCACCCCTCCTACCTGTCTGGATGGATGTGGTTTCTTTAATTCTGTAGTTGTCAGACTTCCATTCAGCTCAATTTCTGATGGTGCTGAGTGATGATTGTTCTGTATTTTAGGCATGATTTTGATGTGGTTGTGGATGGAGACAAGCCATGTTTGCATACTCCACCATCTTGACCAGAAGTCTCTGAGGACATATATTTATTGATGAGAGAGAGAGGAACATCAGTGTGAGAGAGAAGCACTGATTGGTTGCCTCTGCAAGCACCCCGACTAGAGATGGAACCCACAACCTAGATATATGCCCTGACTGAGGATCAAACCGGCAACATGTTGGTGCACGGGAGGATGTTCCAACCAACTGAGACACCCAGCCAGTACAGGCCATTCATTTCTTGCCCTGTGACAAACCCAGGGCATAACTATCAAAAGCAAAGTAAATTAAGGATATTACCTAAACTAAGGTGAATACTGTAGGGTATTGTCTCCCCTCCTCAAACTTTTTTCCCTCTGCATATTAAGTGGCAGCCACGTATCAATAAAATATTCTTGACCTGGATTATAAACTGAATTGCAAAATATGACAACTCACTGTGGAGTGAGTTAACATGTAAATCTGAATTGTGAATTTAAAAAGTTTTAAATAATCTGATTTTAAGTGTTTTTTTTAATTATGGTAAAATATGCATCTATTGGGTTGACCAAAAAGTCCATTTAACTTTTCTCATAAAATAAAAGACACATTTTTCATTTTCACCAATAACTTTATTGATTTGCATATTTTGAATATGTTGGCTATCTCCCACCTGGTATAATGTTGATTGTTCTCAATTAATGTCTTTATTTGATCGCTATCAACCTCAACTGGTCTACTGGACCATGGAGCATCATCCAGTATAATGCAGGAGGCTGAGGCTGGGGATCTCGACGGCTCCTTTGGATAAGCCAGAAAAACCACAAGGAGGACTGGATGGAGCAGACATAGCCTTTATTACTCACGTTACAGGGGGCACTGATGGCGGCAGATCGGCAAAGCAGGACCGCACCTCTCTGAGGCTGAGACTTATCTTAAGGGGTCTCAGACCAAGGGGACACATGTCTTGCACGTGACTCTGAACTACATTAGCTCAGTGTGTACGTGCAAAGAGAGCAGGTCAAGAAGCGGTCACACAGGACAACAAGCCACTCCCGAAAGGAGATAAGAAGGGAATTACAATCCATTTCCAAAGCAATACACATTCCTTCTGGCCAGGGGCCCTCCGGCCAGCCTTCCATTCTGGGGATGGAGCCATGTCCAGTGAAACCCCACATCCACCTCAACACTGCTCCTCCATCCCTCCTTCTTCACATTAGTCTTCTGACAGGAGACCTGTGCGGTGAGCATGCTGGCGCATTGCATTCGCATACCACAAATACAGTAAAGGCTACACCCAAGACCAACCATGCAAGACAGAACCCAGAGAGACCTAGGAGAAGGAAATGCCAGGAACCAGGAACCTAGAGAATCCCACCAAGTTGTGAAGGGGTCAGAGGCTATGGCCGATATATGACTAATCTCAGCTTCTGGGGCAGTCAAGGCTCGGGATGCATTGTGAGGATCATCAGGGATGTGTATGCAGCACTCGGTGAGCAGAATGGCACCAGTGCCCCCCTGGGCAGCAGTGAGGCAGTCCAAGCCATTGTGTTCTGCAGCACACCTTTCCTCATGTGACTCGCCTCATCAAAACCAGGTCTACAGTGTGTCTGAGGTGATTCAGGCTGTAGCGGTGTGATCTGCTAGGGCCACACCGGCCTCATGGGTTAGAGTAGTACCTGCAGGGGGCACAAAAATGGCTAGGGGACACAACCCCCAGTCAGAGAACTTGAATAGATAGCGTGGCCAAAATGAGTCCCACTTTCGAGGGACACCTGGAAGAGTATTTAACACTCACCCTGGGATGTATGGCTTTCTCAGGTGCAGCACCCAGTCCAGTGAAATGGTAGGCAAAGCCAGCCATAGGGGGCGCAGGCCCACAGGGCTCCGCATGGGACGGGATGGGCCTGTGCCCACTACTAGACTGCCCCCAGTGGTCTGTAGCAGTCATTACCGTCATCTTCTTGCATAGGGCTGTTGGCATCCACCCCTTGAGCTGAAGAGTCTCATTTACGGTACCGTTTCTGCATTGAATACGTACGGGCACAGGTTGTCGCACCTCTACCTATAATCCTGACAGCCACACCACATCATCCCTAACTGCGTACAAAAGCCATGAATTGGCGTGGTTGGCCTGTTCCCTCACGAGGGAAAACATCTTTTCACACCTTGCAGTCAGCCCATGTGTCTGGTTTGCAGGGTGGACCCACCATGGCAGGCTGGCGGAGGCAGCAGTGAGAAATCAGTGCAGGCCCAACAAGCAGGACAGTTGTTGACAGCTGCTGGCATACCGGTCTGCTGTAGAAAGGGGTTTGCAGAGCAGAGTCTAAGGGTGAGGAGAGAGACCCTTAGGTTTCATAGGAACTAATAAAGGTAGATCTTGGCAATCTGGAGATACACATGCCACAGTCCAGCCTTTGGTTAATATGGTTATACTGACCGGTAGATGCCCTGGCCTTTGGTACTGTGCCATCTCTGGCACTAGGCTAAGGGCCTCCTGCACTCAAAGGGCCAGAGGAGGTGTGGGTACCTGCCAAACTGAGGCTATATAAGTTCCTTTAGGAATTGAAGTTTGTTGTGAGTTTTAATAAACAAGGGCAAGGGGCCAGGGGGCCATTACCATGGGTGTCAGCTGCAGCCCCATGACAGGTCCCTCCCCCAAAGGAGCCATCACGGAACACCAGTGGGCCCCTACCTGCACTTGCCAAGGCCAGGTGAGGGTGCTTTTCCCTGGGGGTATGTCTTGGGGCACTGGCAAGAGCATACTATTTTGTTGTCCCCGCCTGGGGCATAGCGGAGGCTCCTGTGCACTTAATTGCAGGCTGATAGGTGCTGCCCAAGGTTTAGTGAGGAGGTTGATGGGAGATGCTCGTCCTACCCTAGGCCCTTCATTCAAGGTTCACAGGCAGTCAGACAGGTAGGCCACCCACCGTTGGAGTGAGCTAGAGTCAGTCTTCAGAGCATCTTTCAAGAGGCCGTCGTACCTTCTGATGAGGCCGGCTCCAGTGGGGTTGTATGGTAGATGGAGTCTCCAATCTAGATTGAGGGGGTCTGCCCATTCTTGTACCTGATGTCCCATGATATGGGTGCCTTGGTCACTTCTGATGATGTCCAGCGTCCCATAGGCAGCACAGAGCTGCTGTAGGTCTCAGATGGTGGCTCACTGTGTGGCCCGCTGGCACGGATCTGCTTGCAGCAGTCCAGTACGTGTCTATGCACGTCAAGACAGTGTGAGCCTTTGGGCAGTGGCAGGGGCCGATGTAGTCCATCTGCCAGGGGGTCTGTGGGGTACCCCCAGTCGCAGACCACCTATATCTTGAGGCAGCTGGCCAGGGTGCTCCTCTGCATGGACGGTGCATTGCTGACAGGCAGTGACTACATTGGAGTAACTGAGCAGCGGGACCCACTTCCCTTAAAGTCTCCCGTCCCGCGTGGCGCATCTTTCAGGAGAGCCACTCCGCTGTGTCTTCTGCTGGAGCCTCTTCCAACCAGCGGATGCGTGCCAGGTCATCGGCCTCGACATTGCCAGGGCTGTGGAGAGGTTGGTGTCCATCGACAATGGTAAAGGGTGATTACCTTTTCTAGACTATGCTCCTAAATGTCATTCCCTAAGTCCTGCCCCCACAGGGGTTTTCGAGTTACTTCCCAATCACCTTGCTGCCAACAGGGCAGACACAGGGTCAGCCCTCTATATACTGCCCAGCTGTCTGTGCAGATGGTCACTGACCCAGGTTCTGGGATTATGACTACCCAGATAGCTCTCAACTCAGCCCATTGACTACTTTGCCCTGAGTCATCTTCCACCCATGTACTGTCCATGCTGGACTGGTAGTCTACTGCTCTCCAGGTGGGTGGCTGGCCCTGGCAGGAGTCATCAGTGTACCAGGCATCCTCAGGCACAGGGGCTCATCCCTCTTTAATAGTAGGCTCGGGCACGGGAAGATGAGCAGGGACCTCCGTGGGACGTCTTGGTAAGTAACTGGGCCCAGGAGCGGTTGCATTCCTGGTTCAGAGGGTTCATGGCTAGTTTGCTTCTCTGTTGGAGAGACGCACTCCGCTCAGTCAGAGTGGCCGTCTGTGTTGCTGAGCCCTTGGGTCGGTTTATAATGTCCTGCACCCACCCAGCTATGGAATTGGCAGTATGTACTTGAACCTCAACTGGTCCAGTAATGACTTCAGCAGCCAGGAGAGCTTGGTAAACAGCGTTCACTTGTTCCATTGGGCTGTATCGAGCCTCCACCCCCTTCCAGAGCTAGGACCAGAAGCCAATTGGCACCTTGGAGCACACTTGCTGTTGCCAGAGGTCCCAAGCATAGCCCTCAGGGGTGATGTGGACGTCCAAATCCCACGCCTAGGGCTGATCTATGACCGCTCCCCCTCCACCCCCACCCCCCCGGCGAGTACTTATACGGTCTTCACCACTTGCTTAGCACCCCTAAGGGCCTGGTCATGCTCTTCCCCCAAGTCCCAGGTGGCTTCTTTGTGGGTGAGGCAATAAAGAGGGCACACGAGGTGAGCTACATGTGGTACAAAAACCCTCCAGTACCTCAGTGACCCTAAACGTTCTTGCAATTGCTTTGGCTTCTGCGGGGTGGGGAGAGCCTGAGTCATCTATGACAGCAGCAGGTATCACCTTTGTCTAACTCGCCCAAACAACACCCAAGAATCTGACAGACAATCCAGGTCCCTGAATTTTGTTGGAACTGATTGCCCGTCCTCGACTCTGGCTGGGAGCCCACAGCTGGGGAGTGGCGTGCTTTAACTCTGTAAGAGAGTCAGAGGTCAGAGTGACATCATCAGTGTAATGGCACAGTCTCACTGAGCACGGCACAGTCCGTGCAGGTACGTCTTCAGCACCAAGCTGTGGCACACAGTAGGGCTGTTAACTTTGAGGCAGAACAGTAAATGTCCACTGGTGGCCTTCCCAGGTGAAGGCAAACTGGTCTTGGTTTTCAGGATCACTATCAATAGAAATAAAGGCATTAACTAAATCTAATATGTAATGGTAAGCGCCCAGCTATGGCTGAGCTGGTCTAGGAGACTAGCTGCATTAGGCATGGCTGAAAAGAGGGGAAATCACCTTATTTAGTTCTCTATGATCTATAGTCATGCACCAAGTTTCATCCTGCTTTTGGACAGGTTGCACAGGTGAGTTGTATGGCCTGTGGGCTGGTCTGATGATGTTTACCTTAGCCAATTCTTCTATGGTCTCCTCAGTTCCTTATGGCCACCTGAAAGGTGGTATTGTTTGGTGGCCACTATTCTACGGGGAGTGGAAAGTGACACAGGGGGTGCCTGGCATGCCCCCTCAAAAGGGCCTTCACAATCCCTATTTGGAGGCAAAACCCCACCATGGTGGTCTGTAGGTGCATATCAGCTAGAATGTGAACTCCTAGGGAATACTCAGGTATAGGGAAAACATACATTATAGGGGTGTAGTGGTAAACGCCCTATTCCAAGAGTCAGTGTTACAGCTCACACCCGAATGGACGGTCCTCTGTAGCCATCAAAGGCAGTTATGGGCCCCAAAATCTCTCTGGGTTACCGTAAATAAGAGAACATTCTGCACCAGTGTCAGCCAAAGCCAACACTCTCTGCACATTCTTTGGGGACCAGTAAATAGCCAGTTCTCCATGTGGCCTCCGGTCCCCACTGGGACCCTGTAAACGGGTCCCTTGGCCATGCCCCTATGCAAAGACCACTCCACAGGGATCTTCCTCTGGATGGGCCAAGGGCAACTCCACAAGCGGGGCAGCCGTGAAGTCAGCCAAGCAGGGCGTCGGCTCTGGAGGCGCCAGTGGACCGTTCCAGTTGACGTGTCCATTCCCGCGTTCGGACAGTAGGCGGTGTTGTGGCTGGAATTGTCGCTCAGGTCTCAGCTGCTGCCACAGACTTACAAGAATGCAGTTGGCCTTTTGGTTTAGCTTGTCTTTTTCTACCCGGCCTTCACTAGATCATTTCATAGTTGCTTGTGGTTCACTTCAACTGGACCCTTCGTAGTTAGGATCTTTCCTAGTTAGATTCTCTCCCTTTTGTCCTTCCTCGTCCTTCTTTTCTACCTGTCTTACTCCTTTCTTTTGTCCCAGGAGCTCTACTTCCCCTAGGTGGGAATTTCTTGTACAAAATAGCCCACCTTGTTGGACAAAACAGGTATCAGGGTGCCGGAGTGGGCAGCGGGTGCTGTTTGCTCAACCCGGTTCCTTATTCCCATGGTAAATCTTTCCATACCTGGGCCATTGGACTGTGGGTTACAGATGAAGTGCTGCACGCCTAGCTCCTGAATGAACTGCTGGAGTTAAAGTAAATTGGTCCAGTGGGGGTTAGAGGAGGGCAGATTCCCCCTCAGTAGGCCACACTGCCCTACAGCCAGCCATTAGCCACACAAGGAGGGTAGTAGTGTGACCAGCTTGGACTCTGGCCCTGTGAATTCTCTGTCTGAAAGAGGGATGGGTGGTGACAGAAGACACATGTTTTAATTAATCCCCTATAAGGAAAATGCCATCAGCCCCTTTATCCCACAGCCTCAAAAGCCATCCCACGATGGACTCGGACCCTTTCTGTCTGAACTTACCAGCAGCTCGACTAGCTTGGCAGGGGTGCAGGGGTGTACCGTGGTGTGTGAGGTCTGCTGGGGAGGCAGCACTGGAGCGCCCTGGGTGCCTGTGGCCGGTGGGTCTTCATCTTCTGGGTCATAATCAGACCAGCCATAAGTTGCCCTTCTTCTACCCCCCACAGCACTGCCAACATTAACCAGCCCACAGCAGTGGCAACATGGCGGAGCCTTGCTTTTCCCTCAGGGCACACCTCTCTGCCATACCCTGCAAGGCTTGCAGGAGGCCATCGGGAGTTTCACCCAGTCCTGTGGTGGTCCCCTTGTGTCAAGGTTTGCCACCTTGTGCCACATAGAATTTGCTGGCCAGCCAGGGATTCTTCCAGCATCCCCCCACCGGGTATCACATCACCCGCAGTCAACTCGGGGAGTTTTCAGGGTATCCGAATTCTTCCAACTACACCAGTTGTAACCAGGAGGTCGAGACCAGGGATCTCAACGGCTCCTTTGGATAAGCCAGAAAAACCACAAGGAGGACTGGATGGAGCAGACATTGCCTTTATTACTCACGTTACAGGGGGCACCGATGGCGGCAGATCGGCAAAGCAGGACTGCACCTCCCTGAGGCTGAGACTTATCTTAAGGGGTCTCAGACCAAGGGGACACATGTCTTGCACGTGACTCTGAACTACATTAGCTCAGTGTGTACGTGCAAAGAGAGCAGGTCAAGAAGCGGTCACACAGGACAACAAGCCACTCCCGAAAGGAGATAAGAAGGGAATTACAATCCATTTCCAAAGCAATACACATTCCTTCTGGCCAGGGGCCCTCCGGCCAGCCTTCCATTCTGGGGGTGGAGGAGCCGTGTCCAGCGCGACCCCGCATCCAGTGAGCAACGTCCAGCACGAAGCTTGGCAAACCACTTCTGGTACATCCGATTGGTCACACACAGCACCTTCTCCGTGCGCTGCACAACCTGTTTTTGTGTTTCAGCTGCATTTTCACCTTTTCTGAAACAATAAAGCACAGTACGCCAAAAACGCTGCACATCTTCTTCCATCTTCAATATTAAAACGGCTACACAAAGATTCACCTATTTTTATTTGTTTTAAAAATGCACACCGATGTGACAGCCCTCACAATACGGTCTAATGAAATTGTTGGGAATGAAGACAAAGACAACCAAGCATGACATCTTATGGACAAAACAAACGAACTTTTGGGCCAGCTCAACACATAACATAGAACTTATTACCATTTTAACCACTTTGAAGCATGCAGTTCAGGGGTATTAAACATACTCACAGTGTTGTACAACCACCACCACGACCCGTTTCCAGAAGTTCTGAGTGTCCCCGTTGACAGGTAACCGAGGAAACAGCATCTCGTTCACGCGGCGCCCTGGTGAATGACCCAGCAATGAGCACTGGAAGAAACAGGTTTCTATGGGCAAGATTCCAACTGAGAGAACCTATGCTCCGAGCCCTGTTCTCCCATGAGATCCAGCACGTCCCTTGCTCCCCAAAAGGCTATAAGCCACAGCCAAGCCTGTAGTTCCCCATCTCCTTACGTGTGCTGGCACAGCCTCGTAGCAGCTCTGTCCTTCGGGGTCTGGGGCCCACTGTCAATAGCCTCCATGTGACAGTGCAGGAAAGCATGTGCTGCCACGTGCTGGGTCATGGTGAAGTCCAGGAAAGGCACAGGTCCCAAGACTATGGCCTCTCTGTATGTCCCAAGTCCCAAGAGTCCAGGTGGAGTCTGGGTCTGCAAGGCAGCAGGTCAGCAGCGTCTTGCAAGGTGGGTCCCCGACAGCTTCGGAGTCAGCGGGAGCAGGCACGATCAGAACAGCAGTACGTCGCCTTCCTCACCACACCAGGCACCTGGCAGGGTCCTGATGACGGCCACATAGCTGCTTGGCACTGCTCCCTTCACACGGCCGCCGCAGCATGGCTCTTCTTCCTTGTGGCTCCCTGCCACCTGCACCCTTTCAAACTGCATGGCAGCATTCATGGCTGGCTGCCCTCATTTTAAATGCTGGATGAATGACCCAGGTCTCCCTACGTGATGTCATACTTGGTACTACAGGTACTGAAGGTCAAGTAGGCCTTTACCCAGGTGGCAGCACAGCTGCCCTTCAGGAAGGACACAGCTATCACTTGCCGTTGTTAGGAAAAGTATCTCAAGCCATATCATCTGCTCCTCTCCTTCCCCCACCCGTGAGTTGTGGTGGAACATGCTCTGAAATATGTGATATTTCGAACACAAGAAATGTCCAAACCTGTAAGAACTTTTATGAGCTTGAGCCAAACTGACCACAATTGCTGGGAGGCAAAATCTCAACGGATTGAGAAAATGTTTTGGAAAATGGCAGTTTTGCCCCTTAATTTATACATTACAATCAAAGGAAGAAAAAGAGGTGGTATAAGTGGGTTACAGGAAATTCACCAATGATAGATTAGGGAGGGGGGGAGAGCAGGGGGTAGGCCATCTGGGACTGGATAAAAAGTAACATGATGTAACAGTCAACAATTAACAGGATAACAATAACAATGAGGGAATTTGTGGTCTCCACTCTGATGCGTGCCTGAGCTTTGAGGAATCTGGAAAAAGGGAAATGACTTTGTTATTGCAAAGGCAGGTAATCCTAGATGTAGAGACAAAGACAGGCTCAGTAAGGTAAAGACTGACCTCTGTTAGGGAAAAATCCTGCCCTAGGACAGGACTGCCAGACCATCCTTTCTGGTTACTTTCTGACTGCATTTGTAAGGCCAAAATGCAGCCCTCCCCCGAGCTTGCCAGGTTTACTACGTGGCCCCTTTTCATGCACATCCCAAACTGAAATTCTACACCAGTTAATTTAGTAAGTCCCCATTCTCCCTCTCTCCAGCCTCTGGTAACCTCTATTACGCTTCGACTCGATGAATTTCTATTCTAGGTATGCTCATATGCAGAATAATATAATATCTGTCCTTCTGTGTCTTGCTTATTCACTTAGCATAATGTTTTCTCGGTTCGTGCATGTTACAGCACGCGTCAGAATTCAATTCCTTTCTGAGGCTGCACAGTGGTCCACCCTACGTAGACCCTACAACTTGTTCACAATTCATCTGTTCGTGGACACTTAAGTTGCTTCCATCTTTCGGCTACCGTGGACAATGCTACTGTGAACATAGGTGTGCAGGTATCTGAGTACGCTTTCAGTTTTGGAGTATGGATCAGGTAGTAATTCTGAGTTTCACTTTTCCGGGAATTAACCTTATTTTAAAACCAATAAGAAACAAAGTATCTCTAGGTTACGCATGCTCAAACCTTGAGAGTCAAACCCAATCTAACCAGCAGCCTCCGTCAGGCCCTGAAACCCAGCAATGATCAGAAATGGGATGTTCCTGAGGCAGCCACAAAAGGAAATTTCAGTGATTGAGGGAAGCACACTGCCTGCCTTATCTCCCTTCAGAGGGGGCCATCAGTGCACTCCGACTTTGCCGACTTGAGAAAGTCACAGCATTTGAAGAGCACTTCCATCCCCCACCTTAATAAACAGGATGAAGGGTTCTTGGACAGGAAAAAAGCTACAAACCAGAAAGGAAAAGCTGCAGAGGAATTAGAAAAGGCATCGCCAAACCAGTTCTAAGATAATAGAGCACGGAAGAGTGTTGTCATCACTTGGGATTCAGTGGATTATGGCAGGTCTGGGCAGGTTGGGAACTACCAGGTGGGACAGGATGAGGGCAGATTTGATTGCAGCCCTTTCCAGGTGCAGTCCAGGTAAAGACGGGCCTGTGTTGGTCTGAGCAGTGAAGCACCTTGTTGGAGTGCGGAAGGTGATGCACAGATCAGACATCACGGGGCCTAAACTTTGAGGATGCTTGATAAATGCAAGTTATTATTATATTCAATGCAATATTTACCCAGTTTCTGAAACTTAACTTTCTTCTAGCTAATCCATGCTTTACAACCCTGCCAGACAAATCTTTTAAAATCACCACCTTGCAAATGACACCTCTCAGTTCAAACTCTTTTATGTCCGTTATTTATAATCATTGCCTCTCAAGGTTGGATAAGAATAGCCCAAGGCCACTCTCCCCAAAGGCAGGAAGACTCATGATAAACCCGGGCAACCTCTGCAGCACCAACTGTACTGGAAAATCTTTGGGGACAAGCATGCCTTTTACAGCAGAACAAAGAGATGGTATGGAGCACTTGCTACCTGCATGCAGGTTAGGAATGAAACACTGGCCTTCTTGGGCTTGAGGGCACCCCCTTGGCAGAGCCGTGGTGGTGATGGTGGGGGGAGTTAGAGAGCAAATAAAGACTGAACCCCAAACCCCTAATCCTGACAGATCTATCCCCTGCCTGGCCCCAGGGAGCCATCTGTCCAGCTGGTTCCTGAGCTGCAAGGCCCCGTCACTCCTTACTGCTCCCATTTTTAGTCAAAGCGTCCTGAACTCTTGGACAAGGCATCCCATCCCTGTTAGGTCTTCCCGCACGTTAGCCCCTCTGTGCCTCAGTTTTCGCGTCCCGGTTATGGTTGGGTCGCCAGGAGGCTGGAGCACAGTGCCCGGCTGGCAGTGCGCTGCTTTCTTCCACCTTCCCGGGGTTAACCCATCATCAGTCCAGCTCCAGCCCACGGGGTCCTTCACGCGCGCGGTCAGAGGTAGTAGCCCCCCGCCGCCACGCCTCCCCATTAATTTCAGAACCAGTTTAGATGTAAACGACAAAGTGTAGTTTCGACCGAGCGGCTGTTTTTAAGGTTATCAATTTAATGTCAACGAGAGGGTGAAACCCTGAGCATCTGTTTTCGAGTTGGTCAGTTTGGCTTCACGGAAACTGCCAGTGTCGAGACAAGGAAAGCAAAGCACAGCAGCACCTGGGCCAGTCGCCAACCCTCAAAGCGGCACAACGTTAACGCGGAAAAAGTGGGCTCCGCGTCCCACGCGCCCTCCCTTTCCCACCGAGTTGGCCGCCTCGAGGTCACACGCGCGGAAGCCCTGGTCCCCCTCCGGCGGGCGCGGGACAGGAAGCGCGGCTTTGGGAGGGGGCAGCCCCCACACCGGCTCCCCCCGAAGCGCAGCTACCCCCGCGGGTGCCCCGCCCGCTTCCGGCGGCGTCCCGCTGCCGGGCCGGAGGGGCCGGACCCCCGCCCGCGCTTCGGCGCGCGCGCCGCAGGAGCGCCGGGAGGGACTTGCACCTGGACGCCCGCCGCCTGGCGTGCGCGCGGGTCCCCGCGCGGGGGCGGAGTCTGCCCGGCCCGAGCCCGCCCCGTTCCGCCGTAAACTGACCGTGCGGCAGCCGGGCGGGGGCCGGGCAGGGGAGAGAAGGGGAGGAGAAAAGAGGGAGGAAAGTGCAGCCCGGAGGACCAGAGGGGGGAAGGGAAGGGGCGGGGGCGGAGGGCAGAGTGTGCCGGCGCACGGGGCAGCCTCCGCGCGGGGCGCGTCCCGGAGCCCAAGTTGCGGCCGCAGCGCCGAGCCAGCCCCTCCCCTGCCGGGAGCCGCCCGCTGGGGCCGCCCCGAGCGGCGACACCCCGGACGTCCAGGCCGGTGAGCCAGGGCCGCGGCAGACCCAGCGCTGCGCTTCCTGCACTGCGGGAGGGATGGTGGCGGCGGGGCGCGGGCCAGCGCAGCCGCCACCGACTCCCACTCGACCCCGGTCGCTGTGAGTCCCGGCGGCGCGCCGGGCATGCGGCGGTGGCCCCCGGCGCTCGGACCCCGCGCACCGGCCGCGAACGCACGCCCCCTCGGAGCCCGCAGCTCGCAGCGCCGCTGAGGCGGGCGCCCCCACCATGCCGCGGGCCGGGGCGCCCCTGTACGCCTGCCTGCTTGGACTCTGCACCCTCGTGCCCAGGCTCCCAGGTAAGCCGCGTCGCCCTCTGTGCAAAACTTTGTCGCACAGAGCCATCGAGGGCGCCTCGGAGGGGTTGGGACGGGAGGCAGCGCCCGAGGGTGGAAAGCGTCTTCTGAGCCCTCCCAGGTGGGCGGGCGGGCGGCCGGGGCTCGACCTCCAGGGGGGCTTCCGAAAAGCGTGCGTCACCCGGCGTGGTCCCGTCTGGCTGTCGTCGGTCGCCGGTTCCTTCCCGGGCTGCGGAGGAGCATTCCCTTCCTGCGTAAACAGCCTTTCCAGTTTGCTGACCCAGTGCGCGGGAGGGCCGCAGCCGCCCCTGCGTTGGAGCCGGGGCTCTGCACTCTCTGGCACAAAGCGGCCCTTGTGGCCGGCCGGGGGGCGGCGGGCCGCTGGGAGGCGCCGAGTGATGCCTCCGCTGCCCTGGTCCCCGGACGGCGGAGGGGAGTCAGAGGGGACGAGTCCCGAAATCTTCGCCGCAGCCAGGGCAGGGGCACACCGGTGCGCTGGGGGGCTTGTCTCCTGGATCTGCGGGCGCTCAGGGCTCCAGAGCGAATCCGAGAGTTTCACTGCGCCCAGGCCAGCCGCTTTTTTTTGAAGATAGAATCCGTCTGCTTCCTCCCCGCAGGAAAACGCAAACCCGCGGGGAGACCCGCGACCCGACGCACAGTCCCGCGTGGGACTTCCCTTTCTGACTTCTCTGCCTGACGTTATTCCGCGACGTGCAAACATTGCGTGGTGCGCAAGCCCCTCGCTCTGGAGGGGTCTGGAGCGGAGGGCAGAGTGTGCGTGTGATTGGTTTCGTTAGCGCGGCACTGCCAGGGCTGGCTGCAGCGTGTTGCCCGCGTGAAGTTTCCGAGTTGGGAGAGCGCCGGCTGTGGCAGCTAGGGAGTTAGGGAGAGGAAGGGTGCTCTCTCTGTTGGGTGCCTGGGCTTCGAGGCAGAGGAGCTGCCCTACCCCCTCCCCCCAAAGCTGGAAGCTCCGAACTTCTCTTTTCCCCCAGGAAATAATTTTGTTGGGTGCTCCATTCACTTTCCAGGCCGACGTTCTGCGCTGCTCTTGTGAGCCAAGTGCCGGGCTCGGAGGGAGGGCAGGGCAGTCTGCCCTCCGGGGTCTCATTTACCGGAAGGCATGGAGGTGTAACCGGGGGCCGCAGGGGGGGTCTGGACAAAGGAAAAACTTCCTCAGGCCCCGGTTCCAACTTAGTACTGTAGCTAGTTATCTTTTATGGGACAGTAACCACTCCAGAGCTTGGGCTAGATTAGTGGTTCCCAAACATCCGTCTGGCAACCAGTGCCCCTCGGGTCCCCAGGAAAATGCACAGAAAAAGATGTAGCCCGTGTCACACGTTGGAGTGTTTCTTTGCCAACCAGTCCCCTGCTTCGCAAGGGTTGTCCTTTAGTTTGAAAGTCTCTTTTTTTTAGTGAGAAACTTATTTTCCTTTAACAATTTAAAGTGTTAACAGAGGGTAGTTTTTCATTTTTGATAAAATAATCTGGCAACCCTGTATGTTTCCCCTTTTTCTGTGTTGCTCTTAATGTTTTGTGAATCCAAAAATTAGGAACTGCTAAAGGAAATGATTTCTAAGTTCCCTTACAGCTTGACATTCTGTGATTCCAATAAAAACTCATATTCCCAGTTACAAAGAATTCTGTCAGTATATTATTTTTCATTTTCATTGTGATTTCTGTTTTTTGAAGTTCATGTACGTTCTTACAAGGAGATTCATTTTTCAGGTGGGCTGAAGGTGAATTGACTTGCTCATCCTCCTTGGCCACCGACCTCCAGACTTTTTAAGCCCAGTGCCCTGTGTCTTACGTGACTCACGTGACTCACCTTAGCTAGGAAAGAAAGCGCTGAGCCGTGGTGCTGTGTTTCCGACCCCTTCCGGTTTCCCTTTTCTCCTGCTGTTGCCGTAGAGCTTGGCCAGCCCTTGGTGGGTCAGCAGAAGGGCGGGCGAGCGAGCCCATTGCTGGCCGCCACACCGGGTCAGCTCCCTTTCCGCCCAGCAACTCCTCAAGGTTCGCAGGGGCTGACTCACATCCCTGGGAGGTCTCCTAGTTTCCCAGTGGTGCTGAGTCAAGTTCAAACAGAGTTTGAAACCCTCTTTTTTTTTTCCCTTTCCCTTTTTTCCTTGGGGCCCTGCAGGTACTTTCCCCACAGTTCGTTTCTGTCTTGCTACTGGGAACACGACTCGAAAGAAAACCCTTCCTTAGTCAGTGAAGAAAGAAGTGGCCTGCGGGGTGTCCCCAGGCCTGTGGCCAAGCTGCCAGTCTCCTGCCTTCACCACACTCCTCTGTGTGCTTTGCTCCAGCTGGAAACAGACTTTGGGTTTAAGGGTGCTTGTTTCAGACAACTCCGGTGGGCCGACAGACCCCCCACCCCACCCCAGGGTCATCTTCTGCTCTCCGTATTGTCCCACGGCCAAGAGCCTTGGACAGGACGGACAGGACGTAGGTGTTGGTGTTCCCACTGAGCCAGCGAAGGGTGTCTCTGGGCCGAGAGTGGGGAGTGTGCTGTGATCTCACTGTAAGACTAGAGTCATGTCCGCTACTATAGTTTATCAGTTTTCGAAATGCTCTTTTAGCGATGCCTTGAAAATTAGAAAGACTCTAAACCCTGAGAGATCCCTTTAGTCTAGTTAGTGGGCTCCTGGTGGCACCGCTCCCCCACCCCCACCCCCACCCCCACTTTCCCGGGTCTGTGACGGGCGGTTGGAATTTGGCTGTGGGTTTGCAGCTCTCTGCAGGTAATCAGACATAGGTTTAGAAGTGACGGCACAAGGAAATGCACACAGGGGGCCTGGTTCGTGGGCTGCTGTTGACCCCAGGTATTTGTATTTTAGCTCCATGGTCCTGGAATTAGGGGCCTTTTTATAAAGGGGACTGAAGCAGAAGAGGGCAGGGTCTAATTAGCTCTAATTAGTATTCCTCTCCTGCTTGTTCTCCATGCTTATTTAGCTACTGAGGCAACCGGAGGATTAAAGTATCTAAGTGGTTGGCAAAAGGCCCCTTGTGCCCGCCCGCCCTCTGGGGCGGCTACTTTTTCTTCTTCAGCTGTTCATGGATACACTCTGAGAAGCTGTGACGGTGTCAGCAACGTGGATAATCACACAGTGGCTACGTGGCAGTGCCCTTTCACGGGGTGGGGTGCAGCTGGGTTCAGGGGCCGGGCCTCTTTCCACAGGTGTTTTCATGTCGCTGGGACTGAGGGCTTTGGAAAGCCGCAGCTGTGGCTTGTTTTCTTTCTAGCTGGCGTGGGGTTGGTGGCCCTTGTAAATGTAAGGGAACGCTTCCTTGGTGCCCACTTGTTGGTGAGGTTTCTTGCTTCTGTTGAATGCGGAGCTTCATTCCTGGGCTGCACCGTGGAAAGTTTGCTCCAGGACAGGCTTGACACATTGCCTGTGGCGGGTGTTTGGAGGGGCTGTAGTGTGGGCTGCCTTCTCCTTCCTGGATTCCCCCCTGCCCCCACAGCCCCCCGAGTTTTCCAGAGGTGGTTGCTTGTGTCTTGTAGAGCTGGGACCAGCTTCTGTACTTGTCCCTCGAGTTATTGTCAACTCTGGCTTGGAGTGAGCCTGTTAAAACTCAACTCAGGTCACGTCACTCTGCTTAAAACCCTCTCGTGGCTTCCAGAAGTCCTGATGGTGTCCTGCCAGGCTCTCCGTGGACTCTCCCTCCCTGACTTTATTTTTTTTACCGCTTCCCTCCCGTCACACACCTCACTCCAGCAGCATGATGTCGCCTGGAGTACTGTCCCAGGGACGCAGGGCGGGCTTCCTCTGCCTTCTCAGCTGAGTTTTCCCTGGCCACTCCCAGCTAAAGCTGCACCCTCCTGCCCTCCATAACTTTCCCCCTTAGTGCTCACCACCATCTAGTGCACTTGCTTACCATGCTTGTGCTCTGCCTTCCCCCACGGGAGTCTCCCCCCCAGCCTGGGTGTAAGCTCAGTGAGACGGGGACTTTTATTCATTTCTCTCTCCTCTGTGCCTAGGACAGTGTCTGATTCGTGCGTGCTGAATGCACAGATGATGTGAGGGGGCCTGTCCCATCCTTACCTCCTCTCTGCCTTCTACAGCTAGCTTTGAGGTCAGGAGTTCTGCATATAGCTTATTAGGAAGAAACATTCTCGGGGAGAGAGAACCCATTTAAATGTCAAGATTTTGGGGAGGCTAGGATCTATAATAGAGACCACTTAGTTGAATTGTTTGCATGAAGATGCTGAGGCCTGGGAAGGTAAAGTGACTTGTCCAAGGTCATGTAACCAGTAAATGACAGAACAAGTACTTGGATCATCCATGCCCGAATATGCTCTCCTCATCACATACTGCCAGCCCAAACGTCCCCTCTGTGACGGCTTCTCTGCATCTCTCAGGTGGAGCAGGATCGGTCTGTCCTTCCCTTGGCTCATAGCGCACATGGGGACCAAAGGGGGTCTGTCTCACCTGCTACCAGGTGAATTGCCCTGGCCCTACATACCTTGGTCCCTGGTACAACCACGTGCTTCTCAGGGAGGGTGTCCACCCTATATACTCATTATGCTTTTCCCACCATCCCAACTGCATAACGTCATGTCCCTCTCCCCCCCGCCAGCAGGGCCATTCCGCTTGGTACTTGCTCATGTTATCCTACTGAATGGTTTGGATCGGGAAACTTCAGCTGCTGGATATGTGTCTCAGTAGATGTTTTCTGACCTTGGACATGGGTGCTGGGAAGGGGCAGAATGGAGAAGGCCAGGACTGTGTGGGGTGGAGGGGGCAGGCAGGAAGGGTTGGATTGGAAGAAAGAAACATTTCATACATCTTGAAGGAATGATCGGCTGGACACACGAGCTGCCTGGGCGTGATTGGTGAAAGAGGGGTGAGTCGAGCTTCAGAGGGAGAGCGTACTTTTAGGTTAACGGCATACAGTAGACCCCTGGCTTCAGAGAGCGGCCGGCAGTTGAAATTGAGTTGGGAATAGTCACTGTGCAAACAGCAACTGAGAAGAGATGTGGCCACCTTCTGGGCTGCTGGTGCCCGCTTCTGTGACCCAGACACAGCACTGTGATGTTTATGACCTCCAGCTGTTCAGCTTTTTACTCATTGCTTCCTTCCGTTCAAGATGCTATTGGTGCCCAGTGACTCATCCAGCCAGATCCAAACTGTCTGAAATATTAATAGGTGGAGAGAGGAGAGATGCCAAAGGGAGTGTGACTCTGGCCGGCCCTGGGACACGTGTCAGCGCACAGCCTGTGCCCTTGCCCCTGGAGTGCCTGTCTGCTTCCTGGTACCTGGCAGGCTGTGGGCTCTTGGGGAGGAAGGCCTGGGCCACTCATCTCGGCACCTCTGGCGTCCCGTAGGCCACTGCTTGGCACGCTTAGAGCAGATTTTCTTGAATTTGAATTTGTTCCAACAACAACCTAATTTTAGAGGAATCATTTTGAGTGCAACAAAACGACTTCACTATTGTGCGTGTGAATGTGTGGCAGTGAATACCAACAGTTAGCGAAGCCACGTGGTAAATACGTTACAGTCACTCACTGTGTGCACGCCCAATGTCTGTTGTGTTTGAGCCTCTTCAGTGTTAGGTCTGAGGTCTTTTAGGCTGGCCAAGCAGAAGACCAGAGCCCAGTCTGGTCTGGGTCAGAACTGAGGAGCCCTTACTGCCCCGAGCCCAGGACGCACCCCCCGCCCCCACCACCAAGTCCCCAGAGCTCAGCGATGAGGCCTTGGTAATTGGAAGGTGGTGTGTGTGAATCTTTGTGGGTTGGAGCAGAGGCGTAAGTGAGATGTCTGATCTCACGTTTCTTTCTGATTGAAGGCCTGTTGGAGATATCTTCCAGAGGACATGGGCACTCGCTGGTTATGTGGCTTTGGGTCTGGGAGAGACCACCGGACAGGTTCCCCATGTGGGCACTTGCTGGCCAGCATGCCTTCTGACCTTGTTCTTGTAGACTGACTTCCTTGTTTCAAGTCACCTACTCTTGTTTTTCATCTATAAAATGAGGTGATTAGCTCATTTTAGAACATTTTTAATTCCAAGGGTCTGTGGTTCTGTGATTTTATAGCAATAATGTCATACAGCAGAGCAACCGATTCACCACCGGGGTGTGAGCGTGTATTGGTGAGCTGAGGAGAGCAGGGGGAAAAGTCCCTTTTGTTCTAGATTTGGTCATTCTGCCCTCAGCGAGCAGTTTCTGACAGGTGAGGGAATTGAACCAAAAAACTGGCATTTTGAAACTTATCCTGCACACACCCCTTTTTTAAGGGCTTCTGTGCCTATTTAAACGCCGCTGAAAGCTGAAGGCAGGCAGGATTCTAAGATTTTCTTGGTCGGCGCTTGGACCTGGGACGGCTCTTCCTGCTCAGATGAGGTTATGTGCCCTGGTTGGTCCCTGCTTGTTTCTCCTGGAAAGCGTGTTCTGAGTCCAGCGCTGTGCCCAGCAGGCCCTGCTGCAGGCTTGGCAGAGAGAGGAGTCTGAGCAGTGCCAGCTCCGTGGGTGTGAGGCAGGGGTCCCAGCACCGGGAAGGTTGGTGGGGACGAGGGCCCCTGGTGCCGGGCTGGGGGCTGTGGCTGGCGGAGACCACTGCTTTCACCTCAGAGCCCCCGGTCCTTTCTTCCCAGCCCTCAGGTTCTGCCAGTTTTACCTCCCCCATTCCAGCAACCATGCTTTCCCTCTGACAGTATAGCTTCCGGTGTCACCCAGTTTCTGTGGGTTTTTACCTCTAGTGACACAGGAGACACAAGGAGTTAAAATTAGCAAATTAGGGAAGTGCTAGGGTTTCAAGATGTCTTGAAATAAAGGTCATTATGACGTTCAGTGGAGATGGGGAACTGTCGCCACCTGCCCATATTTTTCTTCCACTCTCCTTTTTTCATCTTTTTGACTCTTTCCCCTTACTGTCTGGGCCCTTCTTCCTGCAGCTGGTGGTCCTGGGTTTTCCTTACTCCGTCCGTTGTGTCTCAGGCAGTGACCAGGAGAGACCAGGGGTCTGTTAGTGCTGCGAGGACCAGAGTCATTTCCACTCGGAAAAACCATCAAGTTCTGTTCTTGGTTGAAAGAAATCTGCTCTGATGATTCACAGAGGAAGGAAGACACAGGGATGATGTGTCTCCAAGGGTGCCTGAGCTGGGGGCGGACAGGAGAGCCGGTGGGAGGTGGGGTGGAGGGAGGAGAGGGGACAGTGGGTTTACCCTCAACACCACAGTTGAGCCTGCCTCGGGGGCGCTCCCCAGATTAATGGCCGGGGGAGAGGACCTGAGCTTGAAATAAGTAACTTACAACACTGAAGCAATGTCCTTTTAATCTTGGTTTCTGATTTATTTAAAGTAGGGATGAGCTTTGAATTTGATCAAATGCCTTTTGATTCCCTACTGAGGTGATGATGTGGTTTGTCTTATTTGACCGCCTAGCAGATATATTGAATGAATGGATGTCTTTTATTTTTTTAACTTTTTTTTTTTTAAATTTTGAAGAGAGAGAGGAAGGGAGAGTGAAACATCGATTTGTTATTCCACTTATTTATGCATTCATTGGTTGATTTTTGTATGTGCCTTTACTGAAGATTGAACCTGCAATCTTGCCGTATTGGGTCGATGCTCTAACCAGCTGAGATACCCAGCCAGGGCCTGGATTTCCTGGGCTACGATCTTCTTTAAGGGCTGTGCTGGCTTGATTTGGTACACTGTGGATTTGGTGTGATTTGGTACACTGTGGATTTGGTGTGATACCACCTGATTTAGGATTTTACTTTTGTTTTTTTGTCATTTTGGCTGAACTACATGCAAAGGACCTGTTTTCCCTCAGGGAGAGCCTGTTGTTACAGGGAAGGGTCTGGAAATCCACGCGGGTCCAGCAGAAGAACTGGGAGTTGCTAACACAAGTATACATGCTCCGTGGGTGCTTCAGAAATGTCAGTGTTTAGCTGCAGCCCATGAGCCTTAACCTGCAGCTAGCAATGGGGGCCGGCACCCCGCAGCCTTACCAAGGCCCCCCATTAAAAAGGAAGTGGCTCCTCCCCCCGTCCCATTCAGAAGCCTCATCACTCGGGATTGGAGCCAGGAACTAATTAGTGCGTCTTCATCTTGCTTTAAAGGTCTCAACAGATGCACTAGTGGAAGTGCCACCTCTTGTGAAGAATGTCTGCTAATCCACCCAAAATGTGCCTGGTGCTCCAAAGAGGTATGTGGTGGTGGGGGAGGGAGAGGGAGAAAGAAGGGTTGTTATGGGGGGTGGGCTGTGCCATAGCACACGAGTTGATTGTACAGAAACAGTGTGTGCAGACTCTGCAAGCTGCCTTTTCCTTTTTCCCACGGGCTGACAAGAGAAAAGCTGCATTTTAACATGATACGTTAAATTGGCTCTCTCGATAGTATTGAGAGTTTTCGCTCTGTTTTAGGGAAACAAGGCCTTCCTTTCCTTTTCGGGGCGGGGGGAGCCCATTGTGACTCTTGCGTAGTTTCCTGCTGTTCAGTCAGAGAGACCTGAGCTTCTGAAGGGAGCCTGTTGCATAACGATTCAAAATGAGCCTGGCTGAGTGACATGTCGGTGGGTGCCGGTCACCTTGATGTGGCTTACGTGAGGATGGACGGAAGATCATGACCTGGCCTTCATGGAATGATTTTGCTAAAAATAATAGCTGCTGTTTCTTCAAGCCCTGTAGGAAGGAGTGTAAGTTTGGGGTGGTGACAAGCAGATTCTGTCCTAAAGCAACACAAATGCCAAGGTTGGTGGGCGAATTGGGAAACGATCGATTTCTAAACTTCCTGTCTTAAAGGACATTTCTGGGTCATTTTTCTAAACTACTGCCAGAACCATGGGGCATAAGCCCTTCTTGCATCTGTGCACAGTTAAGGTTATTTCTGAAAGAACCCAAAGCTTGGCATTTTTGACCGCCTCCGCCTCCGCAGTTCAGTGCGACCTGAATTCAGTGCCTGTCAGGAAGACCGGGAGTCGGCCCCTGGGAGGCCAGGCTTTGCTGTGGTGCAGCCTCAGAGGTCTGGGGGTTCTTCAGCCTGCACTGGCTACAGGTGGTGTGCGGGGACCCCGACCAGGTGCCACACACTTTGTACACGGTATCTCTGATCATCACAGCAGTTCTGCCAGGTGGGTGGTAGTTCACTCATTTTACAGGTGAAAAGTGGAGGCTCAGAGAGGTAGAGCGTCTCTTTCCAGGCTACATGATGTTCTGAAGCTGGGGTGTGAGTCTGGCTTCTTGGATTTCTGAGCTGGAGCGCTCTTCAGTAGGCTACACTGCCTCTTCCGTGTGACTGCCCCAGAATTTTTTCTAGTGGAGGGTAAGATTAGACACAAGTGCTTTGAGAGAGGAATCTCTCCAGTATGTAAACCCTTCACTGATTCATGTTCAATTAGCGTCTTTGTTACGAATGCTCTTTGAAACCTTTCACTGCTTTCCTATGAACTGCAGGGCAAATCCAAGCCCCACCATTGTCCCTTGCCCACTACCAACACTTGAGCCAGAGGGAACTACCTGAAGATC
Organism: Macrotus californicus; assembly: GCA_007922815.1. Lineage (NCBI taxonomy): Eukaryota > Metazoa > Chordata > Mammalia > Chiroptera > Phyllostomidae > Macrotus > Macrotus californicus. The sequence goes on from VMDR010007630.1 coordinate 27,942, forward strand.
CCCAGAGAGCCCTGACAACATGCATGTGGTTTTCCCTGTGCCCCTCCTCTTTCTGGAGGGCCTCCTGGCATTCCACACCTTCCCCTGACTAGTACCGTCTTCCGGTTTTCCAGAAATCAGTCCAAGCCTCGTTCACTCTATGAAGACTTTCATGGTTTTCCCCCAACACATCCATCCACCCCTTTATCCGTCTACCTGTCTGTGCGTCCATTTGATATGAGAATGCAAGCTCTTTCCACCAGAGTGTTAGGGGCAGGACTTTTATCTGTATTCTTTACTGCCATTTCCAGCCCCTGGAATGGACACACAGTATCTGCTCAATAATCATTGAGTGGAGGAGTTCATTAAATGTCTGTGTATTGTGAGTCTGCATGTGCAGGCCCTGACCACTTCTTTGTTTCCCAAACTCTGCTCCTTCAGTAGCGCTCAGAGCCCCTTACTCCATTCGTTTGTTCTCGTGCCTGTCGCCTGGAGAACCTCAACCATGCCTGCTCTTCTCGGCATCCCCAGATCCAGTGAAGGAGCTGGCAGGAATTCACTTTCTATAAAAGAGGCCCCCTAAAAAAGACATGGAGTTAGAGGACCAAAGGTTAAGTATCAGTTTTGCCATGGTTTATCCTCAGTGTCTCCATATGTAAAACGAATTAGATCCTCCCACCCTCCAGCGTTTCTGGGGGTATAAAAGGAGATTGGTGCATGAGAGGGCTTGTGGGTAGGACTGCTAGGTAGCCAGGCCTCTTGAATGACTGAGTGAGAGTTATCCAGCAAACTGCTGTCATCAGAGGATATTTTCTAGTGAAATGTGGGTTGTGGGATCTGGACACCAAGATCACTGTCTATTTGAGGTTTCTTCCTTTCCTGTCTTAGTATTTCCATGAGTCTGTCGTCCTGATATTGACAGCGAATGACATTATTGTGAGGAGCTTATCACTGTCCCAAGCCTACTCTGGGAACCCCTCTCTAGCCCATTGGGCTCCCTCTCTGCTTAGGTAGATCCTCACTCTTGGCTTCAGAACTTTCCCTGAGGCCTGTGCAGGAATGCAGATTCCTACCTTTGTCGGGAGGTAACCTTCCCGGGGACCTGGACATGTTTTAGGGAGCAGGGTCTGGAGTGTTCAAGAATATCTGTGATCAACCCCTGCCCCTTCGCAAGACAGAATGAGTGTGCCTTCTTCACCACACATCCCGGGACATCACCGAAGAAGTGAGGTATCTATCTGCCAAGAGCCATATGTGTGTATGGAGGGCTCATACAGAGTGGATGGCGGAGGGCCAGGTCCCTAACCAGTGTGCTCTAGTGGATTCTGATCTGCGGGGATTAATCCCAGCACGAATGCCATCGGGACCCCACTGCTCTAGATCCCACAATGACTTCCTTATTTCACTTGAGGTGGAGGCGGGGCTCCTCACCTTTAACACCCCTGTAACCTGATTCCACCCCCTCCACCCAGCCCGTCCTCCGCATACTGCATTCTCCCACCAGTGTTCTCCCACGGGTGTCGAGTTTGAGTCGGCCAGTGTCCAGCACAGCACTGCGCGCCGGTTCTCTCCACCCAGTTCTGCTGCATGGCCCCGTGACCCTGGCTGTCTTGTCTTTGTTTTCTAACATAGTTTGCCCGGGGGCTTCAGACTTACCCTCGGGCTTTATGACCAGAGTCGCCAGACTCGCTCACCTACTTGGAAATGAGGACGTGTAGGGGGCTGCCTGCCCTCACCTGTCTGCAGTGCACACCTTGGCCCCTGCTTCTCAGCCAGCTTGAACACTTACGCTGTATGTACTGCACAACATAAAATATACAGCACACTCGGGCAGCTCATTATCTGTTGTGTTCTTCATTTTTTTTAATCCTCACCCAAGGATATGTTTATTGATTTAAAAAATTAAAAAAAATTTTTTACCCCTTTGAAAAGCACTCACTGGGCCTTTTGCTGATGACCCACTGAGCCGTCAAGAAAGGGCAAAGTAAAAACACCGCTTTTGGGTGAAGTGGCAGCATGTGTTGTTCTGCTTCAATCGGTGGTGTGACAAGGGGTTAAAAAAAAATTTTTTTTTAGAGAGAGAGGAAGGGAGAGAGAAACACCGATGTGAGAGAAACGTCTATTGGTTGCCTAGGTATGTGCCCTGACTGGGGATCAAACCTGCAACCTTTTGGTGCAGGATAGTGCTCCCTAAAGCTGAGCCATCTGGCCACGGCTGTCCGTCCGTCATTTTTTAGTGGAGATTTGCCTCTCTTCTAAGTTTCACAATCTATGAAGAGGAATGTACTGGGAAGAATGTGTGTGGGGGCTTTAATGGCAAGGCCTCAGGGCAGCCCATGTTATTTCCACCCACATTTTCCTGTTCAAAACCAAGTCACGTCACGAGGCCTAAGCGCGAGGAGAACTGGAGATCTAATCTTGCTGTGTGCCCAGGAAGGGAAGGAGGGTGGCTTTTGTCAACTGGCAGCCTGTGCTGGAGGCACAGAGGCTGGTGTGCCTTGTGAGGGTACAGCGGTTGAGGGGAAGCAGCAGGGCTGATGGACCCATGTTCCCTGTGGGATAGAAAGCAGGGTTGGTGGGAGGCAGAGAGGAGGCAAAGGTAGGCAGGGTGATTGAACAAGTGGGGAGGCTACAGGATATGAAAGGGAGACACTTTGAGGTGACATGGCCGTGGGCGGTCTAGGCTGCTGAGAAACGGGGGAAAAAGAAGGGCCCAACAGGCAAGGCCGCCCTACGGGAGGCCCGTGACATGTGGGTGGGTGGAAATAGGGTCAGGCACAGAAGACTTGGGGAAGCCTGGGCTGGGGTGAAGGTGTTTGCCTTGGAGGTGGATGTGGAGAGGAAGGAGTGAAGTCAGTAGGGGTGGAGGCAGGGCAGGAGGCAGGAGACGGGTTGGAGGCTGGGAAAGAGGATGGGCTGACTGGACCTTACGGGAAATCAAAGTACCAGGGAAAGTAGAGGTGACATTATCCACATTTTCCTTTGAGCTGGGAGAAAAAAAAAAAAAGAGCATTTACTCCAGCCCAGAAGTAAAGTGTAGATTCTCTGAGAGAACATCTCTTTGTGGTCATGAAAGGCATAGTCTTGGCCTATTGTTGATGCTCCATAAATACTTATTCAATGCGTTAAGCCAGCCAGTTGAAAGCTGACAAAGGGATTTCACCATCCCCAGGCAGGAGGTACATGTGGTGGTGTGTGGCTGTGGCTGGCGCACAGATTTCGGATGGCATCACTTACCTTCTCTCTCCTCCCCCTTTCTTCCAAACCCAGAGGGCTCTCTGCCAAGCCCGGGCTGCAGCCCTGACAGGTCAGAGCGCCTGGCCTGGTTGTGTCACAGGAGAAAGGCCGGCCACAGAGGACACCAGCTCTCCACTGTGCCCACTTCTCTGCCGGGCTGTCTGCCTGTTCACCAGGTTGCTGCTTCTCTCTTCATCCCAGGGATTGGCGTGGTTGTCTCATTTCCTGCTTGGATCCCTCTTCTCCCAGGGCTTGCAGTTTCAAACAAACGAAAGGCAGTCCTTGCCCCCAAAACAACCACCCACATCTTTTTAGGGCTTTAATCTTCAGCAGGAGCAGGCAGGGTGGTCTCCAGATCCCATGGAATGACTGTGTGGCAGAAGGACCTGGGTGCGCTGGTGGAGACGCTGGACCGCTGTACTAAGAGCCAGCTGGGCGCTGGCCTTGACTGTGGGAAAAGAGATTTTTGAAAAAATATATTTTACTGGTTATGTTATTATAGTTGTCTCAATATTTCCCCCTTAGCCCTGCTCTGCCCTGTACCCCTCCTCTGCCTTGTATCCCGCTTCCCACCAGCAATTCTCCGCTTAGTTCATGTCCATGGATCGTGCATGTGAGTTCTTTGGCTTCTCCATTTCCTCTACTATTCTTAACCTCCCCCCTGTCTATCTTCTACCTACCATTTATTCTACTTATTCCCTGTACCTTTTCCCCCTCTCTCCCCTCCCTCTCCCCACTGATAACCCTCCATGTGATCTCCATTTCTGTGATTCTGTTGTGGTTGTTTGCTTTGTTTTGTTTTTTTTAGATCCAGTTGTTAATAGTTGTGAATTTGTTGTCATTTTAATGTTCATAGTTTTGATCTTCTTTTTCTCAAACAAGTCCCTTTAACATTTCATATAATAAGGGCTTGGTGATGATGAACTCCTTGAACTTGACCTTATCTGGGAAGCACTTTATCTGCCCTTCCATTCTAAATGATAGCTTTGCCAGGATAGAGTCATCTGGATTGTAGGTCCTTGCCTTTCATCACCTTGAGTACTTCTTGCCAGTCCCTTTTTACCTCCAAAGTTTCTTTTGAGAAGTCAGCTGATAGTCTTAAGGGAACTCCTTTGCAGATAACTCACTGCCTTTCTCTTGCTGCTTTTAAGTTTCTCTCTTTATCTTTAACCTTTGGCATTTTAGTTATGATGTGTCTTGGTTTGTTCCTCTTTGGGTCCCACTTCTTTGGGACTCTCTGTGCTTCCTGGGCTTGTACGTCTATTTCCTTTGCCAAATTAGGGAAGTTTTCTTTCATTATTTTTTCAAACAAATTTTTAGTTTCTTGCTCTTCCTCTTCTCCTTCTGGCATCCCTATGATTCAGATGTTGGCATGTTTGGAGATGTCCTAGAGGTTCCTTATACTCTCCTCATTTTTTTTAAATTCTTTTTTCTTTTTGCTGTTCTGGTTGAATGCTTATTTCTTTCTTATATTCCAAATCATTTATTTGAATCCCAGCTTCCTCCCCTTCACTGATGGTTCCCTATAGATTTTTTTAAAATTTCACTTAGTGTAACTTTCATTTCCTTCTTTATATTGTTGAGTTTTTGAGCATCCGATGTTTTGAAGTCTGCATTTGACAGGGTTGGTTATCTCTGTTCTGTTTCTTTCTTTTTCTGAGTTTTGATCTGTTTTTTCATTTGGGCCATATTTCTTTGTCTCCTCAATGTAGCAGCTTAGCTTCCCTGTGTTTGTTTCTGTGTATTAGGTAGAGCTGCTTTGACTCCCTGTCTTAGTAGTGTAGCCTGTTGTAGAGAAGGCACCTGTAAATTGTGTGGGGCAGAGCCTTAGATAATTGCCAAGGCGGGGCAACCCACTTCATCCCTTTATGGCTCTGTGTGGGGGGAGGGCTCAGAGAGGGGACAGTGTTGGTCCCCTAGCTTCTGGAGGTTTGTCCGGCACTCACCTGATTTCCAGTCACTTCACCCACTTCCCGTATGTGACTGGCACCCTTCCAGCTGTTGCCCTGGTGGTAAATCCCAGAGTAGGTGGGTTTGCTACATTCTAAGTCAGTATGGGCCCGTTAAGCTGAGTCTCCTGAAAATCCAGCAGTTTCTTCTGCTGCCCCAACACCCACTTGTTTCTATGGCCTGAAGTTATGGGGATTTATCCTCCTGGTGCTGGAACCCTGGGCTGTGCAGTCTGGCCTGGAGCTAGGATCACTCACTTCCAAGGTATCCCTCCCAAATTTTATCCATCACATGTGAATGTGGGGTCAGCTGATCTACTGCCACTGCCTGTCTGTGCTGCACTACACTACATCTTTGCCCATCTTCACAACTCTGCCCCTCCTGCCCATCTGGATGAGTGTGTCTTCTTTAAATCCTTGGTTGTCAGACTACCACACAGCTCGATTTTCTGACGGCTTTGGGTGTTACTTGTTTTGAGATCTAGCTGTAATTCTTTCTGTGGTTGTACGAGAAGGTGAAGTGTGTCTACTCACACCTCCCTCTTGACCGGAAGTAGGAAAAGAGACCTTGATTAACAACAGTCATCCTCGTTATGTGCTCTGGGTAATAGGGGGTGGAGGGAATAGAGAGGGGCAGGTTACAACACGGTGCAAATGCCAGCGTTGTAACAAATTAAAAGGATCTGAATTTGGAGCACCTCCCTTTTGCGGTTCCTGTTCCCATTCTGTTGCTTCTCTTGGTAATTTGCCTGTAATGAATGCAGTCACTCTTTCTAAGTCCTTTGGGAAGTTGACGACGAGGTTCTGGAGACCAGGGAGAGAGGCTTCCTTCATGAACCAGAACCTCTCCCAGCCCCGAGCACCAGGAGCGCCTGCAAGCAGTTGAGCAGTGTCTGTCTTCTGAACTTATCTCCAGTTACCAGGTTGAGATGAGGTCCCCTACCCCCACCTTCCATACCCATTTTTCTGCATGATGGGGATGTTTATCCTCCAAGTTTGACAGGTGGCAGGAAGGTCTCTGTATTGGGGCAGCAAGGAGACACAACGTTCACAGGGGTAGAATCTGTGTGCCCAGTTAGTTTTTCTGCCCTGGAATTCAGCAGTGGCCCTGCCTGAGATGGTGCAAAGATTTCTGGACTTGGTCCAAGAAGCTGAGGCCCAACGAGTTTAGACTTCTCTGGTGAACTCATCCATGTGGGCATCTCACCCACAGAAGTGTGGGGCTGCCCTGACCGGTGTGGCTCCACTGGTTGGGTGTCATCCCTCAAAGCAAAAGGTTGCAGGATCAACTCCCAGTCAGGGCACATGCCCAGGTTGCGGGTTCTGTCCCCAGTCGGGTGCGTGCAAGAGGCAACTGATTGATGTTTCTCTCTCACGTTGATGTTTCCCTCCTTCTCTTTCTCCTTCCCATCCTTTCTCTCAACCCCCCCCCCCCAAAGTGTGGGGCTGACACCTTGTAACTTGCTTTATCCCCATACCTGGTGGAGGGACCAGGTGTCAGGTCTCTGGGACCTAAAGGCTCTTAGCACATCAGACGTTGGGATGTCATCCACGTGAGGAGGATTTTCTTAATCACGAGTCTTTCTTTCCTCTAAGGGCTTGTAATCTGGGGCACCTGCTCCCTCTGATCGCGGAGCTTGGAAGCGTAGGTATTGAGACATTGTATAATGTTTGGGCATCTACGAGGTCAGACCATCACAGAATTTGTCCGTGGCCCCTGTGCTTTTGGTTTCTTCCCTTAAAAGTGCACATGTTTTTGATTAAAATGGAAGTATCTAGAAAGGATTTCAAGGGCATGAAGGAGAGGTCCTTGAGCTTGTGGAGCAACAGTTCCCTTTCTTAGACCATGAGAACCTGTGGCTAGAAGTTAACCATGGCTGTTTTAACCAAGACTCCGTGCCGTAGGGGCCTTCAGCTGTGGCAGGGATCCCACTGTGGAGGCCGCTGCCTGACCCTCGAAAGGTTCTTCAGACCTGCCCTGCCCAGAGGTGCCTCAGCTGGTGTCTTTGGGGCCCTAAAGCTCTGGAATAATGACAAGATTTGATGTAAAGTTGAGGGTGTCTCAAGGGCTGTTGAGCACATCAGTAAGGCCATTGGGCCTGCCCCAAGTAGCAAGAAACCGAACTTTGTGAAATAGGGTCTGGACAGACCGAGGATACAGATGAACGGCGCTGAGGCCAGATCTAAATTTGGTACAGGTGCCATTGTAGAATGTCCCTTACTGTCAGTAAAGCTAGAGCTGCTGAGGAGGGGCTGCCTGGGCTGTCACATCGCTGACTTGCTTGGCACTTCTGAAGTCATCCTGCAAGCTGCAGTTGTAACGTGGTCAGTGACTGTTCCCACCCTGAGAACAGGGAGCAGGACGGGAGTTCATGGTCTTCCCTGCTGGTGCAGCAGACCTCAGGGAAGCCAGGCGCGTTGGAGCAGAGGTTTGACCATGACCTCGAAGACTGGTATTAAGGAGAAAGGGGGGGAACACTGTCACCAAAGGGGGAATGAAGAGGCCTTTCTCCTAACACCCTGGAGAACAAAGAAGCCCCAGAGTGCAGTGGGAGAAGCCAGCTGCACGAACAAGGTTGTAGTTGGCACAGGTGAGGGCTGCCTCTGAGTTCTGCAGGTCTGGGAAGACAGACCTGGACTCTTGAGTCTCCTGGCGATTCCAGCAGGTACATCTTCCCTGACCAGCAGGTGGCCCTGTACAAGTCCTCCATCAAGGACTGGTAGTCTGTCAAAAACCCCTTTGGGCAGGGTCGCCAGGAAGGCCCAGGCAATAGGGATGACCTCGGTGACCAACCTGAAAGCGGATGGCGGAGGCTTTGGATAAGGAATCATGCAACTGCCTCCTACTCAGAGTGAAGGGGACTGGCCTTTTGACCTAGTCTGTTCCAGCATGTGAGCTGCTCGAGACTGTGGGAGGGACATCAGGGCCTCCCTTCTCCCTGGGGAGACTGGAGGTGCTTTCCTGGCCAACCTGGTGGCAGGGATCTGCCCGGGACTGGTCAAGACAGGTGCACCTTGACAATCAGAAGTGGACCAAGGATCCCCAGCTTGTCAGAGCTGGAGGAGCTGTCAGCAAGGCCCAGTGTGTCAGCGAGATGCTCCAAGGTTCTCTAGCCAAGCAAGCTCTGAGCAGGCAAGCCCCCGAGCCCTTCCAGCTCTGGACGGCCAGTTGGACCTCTGCTTCGGACAGCACAGGACAGCAGACCGAGAGCTGCAGGGCCCTGAGGAGGTTGGCTCTCCCTCCCCTACTCCTGTGCCTTCTCACTGCCTCATTAGAATTGTGACATCAGAGTCAGCCCTGACCACTGGGAACCCCACTTCGGAAACCCTAGCTTTGAAATCTTTGTGTAATTTCAGGGTTGTTCATTTTAAGCTAAAATAACCATGTTTCTCTCCTTGTTCCACAAGTGGCTTTGGAGCCAGCTATTACCTATGGTGCAGTCCCTGAGGCTTTGATAGGCAAGATCTCCAGGGGTTCAATACAGAAAGCTAAAAAAAACATCCAGTCATCACACACACACACACACACACACACACACACCCACACACACCCCTCAGAGGCCCCCCCACACACACACACACCCACACACACACCCACACCCCCCGCCCCCCCCTCAGAGGCCCAGAACAGCACATCTGGTTTTACTTCTTTAAAAAACACGGCAAAGTCATTCTTCTTGACTTCGTGGTCTTGAATCTTGCAAAGGTTCCAGCAGACGTGGACTAGCCTTGGGGCACCCTTGTTATGACCCAGGGAGAGTCCCTCTGCATGGCTGTGTGTCTGCCAGTAGTGTGGCTTCCGATAGCAGTCAAGAGACATTTGACCCATCTGAAGGTTTCTGGCAAAGTGCTGCAGAGGGGAGCGGAAGGCCAGTGTCCTGACTCCTCCCGCCGTCACGTGGATCACCCGGCACAGTTGTGGCCGGCACCCAGCCAGCGGGAGGAGGTGACCTTGGTTTTCACGTCTGCTGATGAAAGCGTTCGGAAGGAATCCTGGGTTTGCTTTGCCATTTAAAAATTTCATTACTGGAAAATGATCGGCATTTCCTGTCACCGTATATTAAAACAAAGTGTGTTATTTCATTTTGCAGTTAACGGCCCAAACTCGTGGTGCCACACATTAGGTTGGGTCACCCTGCTGTCCCCCCGCCAAATCATCTTAAGAAAACAACTGTTTTTCTTATCAATGTGGCTTTATTGTCCAAACGGCAGCAACAAAGATAAAACAAAAATAATCGTTTTAGTTCCTCTCCACTAGTACCTCCGCCGTCTTCATTTTCAAGTTTTTTTTTAACCCTAATGCAGGTACAACTATAATGTCTGATTTTTTTTTTTGTTAGCACGAATGTTTTGAAATTTCTATTTATAGTCATTGGTAGTGGCTATGCCATCTACTGAAGTGATAAACCATATTTTTCTTATGGTTTAGGGACTTAGGTGTACAAATTTGTAAGATTATATCATTCTAAATAACACCACAGTACACATCCTTTAAAGTTTCCCTTTCTTTCCATTTTGTCTTTGGATTAAATCTCTAGAAGTGGACCCCTAGGTAAAAGGACACAATATTCGCAACATTGTTCTCCCGGGGGCTGCCTGTGCGGGTCCTCGGTGCCTGCAGTAGACCAGAGTAGACGGATGAGCGGACAGTTCCCCGGGCAACTCCCGATTGCCCGAGTGATGACTAACTCGGACGCTCACACCTCTAAAAAAATTTAATTATACAGCTTATGGCCATTTCAGTTACTCTCTCCTGCTAACCATGTTGACAGGCAGGCACATTTCTAAAGGGGCGTTTTGACATGAACTTAGCCATGAATTTGACGTGAACTTAGCCATGAAACAGCCCCTGGGCGGCTGGTTCAGTTGGTAGGAGCTTCATCCTCTGTGCTGGAAGGTTGCGGGTTCAGTTCCCAGTCAGGGCACATACCTAGGCTGCAGGTTGGAACTCCACTTGGGACACGTACGGGAGGCAACAGATCGATGTTTCTCTGTCTCTCCCTCCCTCCCTTTCCAAAACCAGTGGAAGAAAAAGATATCCTTGGGTGAGGGTTAAAAGAAATAAAACCATGAAACCAGACATTTTTATTATGTATTTACAGTTTACAAAATGCTTTCATATCCAGCCCCTCAATCCTCTTAGTGCTTGGTGGGGGCTTTGGGGTACGGATTAGTATTTCTTCACTTTCAGACCATGGAAATGCAGTGTAGAGGCTTCGAGGTCACCCAGGTGGTGGTGCTCTTCAACCTGAGGTGCTCTAGAGAGACATTCTGACTGCCCCCTGCTCTCTCCCTCTGTTTCTTTGCTAGAACTTCGGCAGCCTGCGGTCAGTCACCTCCCGGTGTGACTTGAGGGCAAACCTGGTCAAAAACGGCTGTGGAGAGGAGTTTGAGAGCCTGGCCAGCATCACCCAGGTGCTGCGGAGCCTGCCTCTCAGCAGCAAGGGCTCCGGCTCTGCAGGCTCAGACGTCATTCAGATGACGCCCCAGGAGATCGCTGTGAGCCTGCGGCCCGGTGAGTGCTCTTGAGATGGGACGCGTGGATGGCGGGGAGGTGAGCCAGGGCAGGCTGAGGGCAGGGGCTCGGGGAGGTGGGGGAGGTGAGGCCCAGACCCCAGGAAGCAGCATTCAGGGCCCCTGAGGAAGGATAGCATACTTTTGCCATTGTTAAAGTTGTGGTAAAACGTATGTAACATAAAACTCACCATTGTAACCCTTTTTAACCGCGTAGTTCAGCGGCAGTAAGTTCACTCCCTGTGACGTACGGCCATCACCCCGGTCTGTCTCCCAAACTTTTTGCATCTTCTCAAACCGAAGCTCTGTGCCCATCCAGTATGACTCCTCACTCCCTCCCCCCCAGCCCCCGGCAAGCCCCCTTCCACTTTCTGCCTCTATGCGTTGTGACTGCTCTAGGGACCCCAGATAGGTGGACTCCTACGGTGTCTGTCCTTGTGTGGCGGCCGGCCTCGCTCCACATGGCATTGTCATGGTCCCTCTGTGCTGCGGGCGTGTCAGGCTCTCTTTAAGGCTGGGTGACACTCCACTGCGTGTCTGCCATGCACTTCGTGTGTCCGTTCACCCGTCAGTGGGCTTTCGGTTGTTTCTACCTGTTAGCTGTCGTGAACAGTGTTGCTGTTTTTTGTGGGAGGATGGAGTTAATGTGGGTTTCTCGGGGAAAGTGCAACTTCTGGGAAAAAGCACTTTTTCCTGTCAGCAGAGTCCATTTAAGTCAGTGACATGCTGAAGGGACAAACTTTTAGAGTAGAAGTATTTTGTTTTATGACCCTGGAGCATCGGCAGGCCCTAGCAGTTGATTGTAATATAAGGAAACTAACAGATTTGCACACCTACTACGCGCCAAACACTTGATCTTCCCTAAGGTAGCTAATACCGTTTTACACCTGAGAGGTCACCTGCTCAGGTTCTCCCGGTCGAAGTGGTGAATCGACTAGACCCCGGGTCTTCGTGACTGTGGAGCTCCTGGTTTCCGGCCGCCACTTCTGCCGCCCACCGTTCTGCACGTTGGAGTCCTTGGATGCCGAAAGATGGATGTGCCTGTGGCTGAGTTAAGAAGC
>VMDR010007631.1:0-39680 GCA_007922815.1 Macrotus californicus
AAGAATAGTATAGGAAACGTAGAAGCCAAAGAACTCATATATAGGACCCATGGACATGACCTAAAGAGGGGGAGTGTGGGGGAAAGGGGTGTGCAGGGAGGGGGGTGGGGGGAGGAGATGGGACAACTGTAATAGTATAATCAATAAAATATATTTAAAAAAAAAGAAGATGTTTTATATATTAAATTTTCTCCTGTGCATGCCTTATTTTGAAATTAAACCAAAAGCTTGTATTTTTTTATTTTTGGTTAAAAATAATGTTTTCAAAACCTTAAAAGTACATTGAGAGGTACGTTTTTTTTTTGTAAGAAGTATGAGGTCCGTCTGGAAAAAGTCTAGCCATTGTTAATATAATGAGGGTGGTTGGTTCAACATTGATGTAACCTGGACTGGAATGTGCATGCGTGAACAATGACGACTTCACTGTACTGGTCCGTGGGGGGTGGTAGATGCTGTTGAGTGAGCGTATGTGTTCTGTGGCCATGGCATTCAAAATGACTGAGCGAGTAGAGCAGTCATGGATCTGCATCAAATTTTGTGTTAAGCTTGAACATTCCTCTGTGGAAACTATTCCAGTGATTCAGAAGGCCTCACCTATGGGCAACTGGTGATTGGCAGCTTCATCATGACAACATGCCCATTCATGCATCATGTCTTGTGCAGAGCTTTTTGGCAAAACATCAAATCACTCAGGTGACTTAGCCCCCCACACCAGATTTGGTGCCATGTGACTTCTGGCTTTTCCCACACTCCCACACTAAAATCACCTTTGAAAGGAAAGAGATTTTAGGGTGTCAGTGAGATTCAGAAAAATACAGTGGAGAACTGTGTGAGGTCCCATGGTGCCTGCTTTAAAGGGGACTGAGGCATCATTGTCCTGTGTACAGTGTTTATTGTATCTTATATCTTCAGTGAATGTCTCTATTTTTCATATTACATGGCTGGGGCTGGTACTTTCTCGACAGACCTTGTGTATTTATTTGAATTTATTCCTGCTTGCTAGGTCGCTAAAGATATTTTTTTGGTTGCAGGCAGACATCTGGTCCCTGGGCATAACAGCTATAGAGCTTGCAAAAGGGGAACCCCCTCACTCTGAGCTGCACCCCATGAAGGTTTTATTCCTCATTCCAAAGAACAACCCCCCAACGCTGGAAGGAAACTACAGCAAACCCCTCAAGGAGTTTGTTGAAGCGTGTCTGAACAAGGAGCCAAGCTTTGTGAGTTTCATGAGCTCAGAACTGGCAGGCACCTCTTCATGTGTAGCCTGATTTGGTCTAGATGCATCTTAGTGCAATTTTTTAAATCACTCATGTCAGCTGTCTTCACAATCTCAGTTTTTTTCTCTTTCTAAATGGGTAAGATTTGTATCTTTGCATTGCAAATATATTTTTATTTTTTTTCTTTGAAGGATTAAAGTTTATTTTTCAGATTTTTAGCCTCTCATACCTTATTGAGCTTGAAGACTGTTCTCCTTAATATTATATGTATAATCATAAGTTTTTAATATTTATAGTGGAAGGTCAGGCTACAAACTATTAAGCTTTTTTTAGTAATTGCAAAGTCTGGCCTGAAAAATAATGGCTACATTTTTTAGAGTAAATATTTTCAATTTCTTCTTGGCATGTGCCAGGAAAGGACAAGTAAATAAAATGTAAATGAACCACTCATTTCTCTTCCTGCCCCTCCTTCTTTATGTGTGATTCACTCCAGGAGGGCTGTGTAGCAGTAACAGCTGCATAGCTTTAGCCTGATTTTCTCTCTGAATTAGGACATTTTTTGAAAGCTGTATGGATATTTTGGTGGTGTGTATAGCACCATTATATCCTTGTTTTGCTTATGAACTTTTCCAGCAGGGTTAGCTGGACTCCCTTTTTATCAACTTTTATTTAAAAATGGGTGATTGGTTTTACAAGACCACCATGGTTTGTTAAAGCATCAAAAAGGGAGTGCAGCGTATTCTAAGATCCTCTTGCAGGGGTGTCCAACCTGTGGCCCATGGGCTGCATGCAGCCCAGGATGGCTGTGAATGCAGCCTAACACAAAATCGTAAATTTACTTAAAACATTATGAGATTTTTTTTTCATGATTACGTGTTGTAATGTATTGAATATGTGGCCCAAGACAACTATTTTTCCAGTGTGGCTCAGAGATATTGAAAGGTTGGACACCCTGCTAGGGGTGCAGAATACAGCAGACATCGGTGGTGTGGGACTGTTTTGTGTGGCTGCAGCGCTCCGGACTCTGTGTCCTGGTGCTAGCTCCTAGTTACAAGGCACCAGCGCTCAAGAAGATGCACCAATACGTATATACCTCTTACCATTAAAAATACCCTGCTGGTATCGGCTTACTTTCTCTACCCCTCCCTAACTTGACCCCAAATGCACTGAGAGAAGGATGAGAAGCTGAGAATGCGAGCACTTCTGAGATACTTGGAGTTAGTTTCACAATCACCTAGACAGGGAGAGAGAAATACCTGAGGTGGCCTAGGTTTTTCACAAGCCTGAATTTGAGAAACATGTCTGGCTCTTACTAACAAAGCTTTAGTAATTCGGAATAAGTGGGAGTTTAGTGTGACTCATGTTTGTGTGTTCCCGCTGCCTGTTCCAATTTGGGCTTCACTCAACTTCTTGGGAAGCATGCTCCCTATAATTTGTTTTGCCAACCTCGAAGGCAAAGCAGTTGGCCAAGTGGCCATTCTTAGTCCAGGGCCTGGTTGAAGTCCTCACCCTGACTACCACAAAAGAGGCAGACCTGGGAAACCTGCATTTCTGAATTGGGAGAACTGGATGACTAAGAACTCAGACACTCTTTCAGCAAACAGGAAAAGGGTAACTCTTATCTCCTTTCTAGTTTCTTCTAGGTGGAGCCAAATGAACATTTTTCTTTATTTTGGGGGGTAGAGCTAAACATTGATATAGAAAGTTAAGGTAATACAAAATGTGTTTTTTCTCTTGCCAGCATTTGCAATAAAATGTTTTATAAAAACTACAAGGCATATTCTAGCTCTTTTGAATGATCTGTGTGAAATTCTCTGGAGTGTTTTCTAGGTAAATGCTTTTTTCTGTGTAAGTGCTCTTGCTTTCATTGAATGGTTTCCGGAGAATTTAACATGAGATACTAAATGCTATGTTCCCACTGTACACAGTGTCCCACACATGGGTACTGAATGGCTATTCATTAAATAGGTCTTAGGGGAAAAACTTTGAAGTAGAACTTGATCTTTAGGTGTTAGTGTGGTTGGTTGATATTTTGAGGCAGAAGTCTGACCTTTGGGATAGAATCAAGTAAAGTGTAGGAACTTCATCTCATGCTTTCTCTTTTCTCTTTGTTTGGTGGTTGGTTTTCCAGAGACCTACTGCTAAGGAGTTACTGAAGCACAAGTTTATCATACGCAATGCAAAGAAAACTTCCTACTTGACTGAGCTCATTGACAGGTACAAGAGGTGGAAGGCTGAACAGAGCCATGAAGATTCTAGCTCTGAAGATTCTGACACGTAAGTCGGCTCCGCCTGAGTCATGCAAGTGCGTGTGAGCCAGATGGTGTGTCTATGACTGCTCTGTGCCTGAGCTGGAGGCATGAGGGGGCGTGTGCTATTTGTTCTAGTTTCTTCTTTCGGTGGGCTTTAGGTTCTTCTTCTTTTTGTCCTGTCCCTAGTTAATCCAGGTTGATTGTATTCCTTGTGTTAGTATGGGGCTGTTTGGGAGTTTTTTAGCCTCTTTTTGTTGTCAGTGGGATTTCCTGTGTAAAGTCTGTGATAAAACTTCATAAAGTGAACTTGACCTGGTTTCTTTTGCCATTGTTATACTTCCTGCTCTCAAAATTCTGATCAGATGAAACTGCTTTAGATATACATTTTAAGAAGATACAGTTGTGTGTTTTTGTGATATTGTGTTGTGTTCTAGTAGATGCTGGGCATTGTAAAAACTCTGTACAGTGAAGTTACCAAAAACCGGTGTCAGGTTAAGCATCTATGAGTTCTGTTAGCTAAAGATATGAATTAGGTCTAGGAGCTATTTTAGTACATAAAAGAGGAAGGGAAGCCAAGCCAGTTTGAATCCAAGTTTTTGGGCTTGAGACCCAAGTGGTTTTTTAAGGTCCCAGGTAATTCCATTATAAAACCAAGAATGAGAACCACTGATTTGGAATTTGTTGAGGTTGTGATGTTGAGGAATTAGGGTGGTAGCAATGGGGATGGAAAGATGAACAGAGAACCTAGAGGTGGCCATGGATTTGGGTAAAGGAGGAGGGAGGAGACAGTCCTGGCTTCAGCAGTGTGGTGGGTGCTGTTGAGATGATGATGTTGGAAAAGATGCTGGTCTGGGGAGGCCAGGGTACAGGAAACTGAGTTTGGTGTGGGACACGTTTGAATTGCTGACAGGATGACCAAGAGGGTGTCTAGTTGAGAGTGGCATTGAGATTTAGAGTTTAGGAGGACGTTTTGACAGATGATACAGATTTAGGAATCACCACTCGGTTAAATGGTCATTGGAGCTATGAGAACAAATGGTGTAATTCACAATGTACCTGCAGAGTGAGGAGGGCCTGGGGCTTAGGACCAAATGTCAGGAAATGCTAGCATGAAGGGTGAGCCTGGGAATGGCATGGGTCAGAAGAAATTCAAACACAGTGTGGCCTCAGGAGTCTGGAGTATCTAAAGGAAGAGGTAGGTGTGATCAGTAGGATCATTTGCTGCTGATAGTTCAAGCAGGATAAGGATTTACCAGTAACTCTTTTGTCTAATGGTACATAGAGGCTTGGCGGCCTTGGCCATAGCTGTTGCAGGGGTGGGGTGAGTTTTAGAGTGAGTTGAAGGTGAGAAATGGAGGCAGTAAGTGTAGTAAACATTCAAGAACTGTGGCAGAGAGACTGGCTGCAGGTAGACGGGAGGCAGTGTTGAGTAAGCAGAAGGAATGCGTTTTGAATCTTGGGTGGGAAGCCTGAAGGGAGAAAAATCCAAGAGAAAGGGGCTGTCAGTGGAGTAGAGGATTGTTCTGCAGGAGAAGAGACCCTACTTTCCATTTGAGGAAGAGGTGGGAGGGGTGGGTGTGGATGCAGCTGGCACTTTGAGACGTTATGGGAACCACATTCTGAAGGTCTCTCTTCTCTGTGAGGTAGGAGGCAGGTTTTCTTCTGGAGCCCAAGAGGGAATGGGAGTGGGTGTCACTGGTGGGGAGTGGAGAAGATTAGAAGTAGCTGTGGCGTGTGAGTGTGAGACAGAGAAGATGTCTGTGGTAGCCGGGCAGGGTTGAGTGCTCAGTTGTGTTTCGAGAGGCCACCAGTGGGTCTCCTCCATGAAGTCTGAGCTCCTGCAGAGCCAGGTCAGTCATGGAGTTCTCCTGGGCTTCTGTGTTAAGGGAAACGGACACAGATGGCCAAGCAGCTGGAGGTAGCGACTCGGGAGACTGGATCTTCACAATCCGAGAGAAAGATCCAAAGAGTCTTGAGAATGGAGCTCTTCAGCCATCGGATTTAGAAAGAAATAAGGTACGTTTGCTCGTACTAGAGTGACTAACACTTGTTATCAGTCAGCAGCATTTTTCAGTCACTTTTCTGTGACTGTGTTAGTGGGCTGGGTGATCCTTCTTGGCACCCTGTTTTGGAATTTTGCTGTCAGTGAATTGACAGAGATTTTGTTCTGTCTGGTCACTCAGTCAGACCTACAGTGCTAATTTCTGCTCTCTGTCCTGCTGTCCTGTGGGGTCAACATTTCTTGACGCTTGGACATACAGCGGGAGTCATGGGTTGTGGGGTGAAGCCTCACATATGAAATGACTTCAAAGCTCTCTTGACAGGAGTGTGCCTATTTTGCATAGAGGGTCATTCATATAAAGTACTAGAGTTTGAGATTAAATTTTATTTAAAGTCGCTAAAACCACAATGAGATATCAACTCACACTTGATAGAATAGCTGTCATCAGTAAATCAACAAACAACAAGTGTTGGAGAGGTTGTGGAGAAAAGGGAACCCTCGTGTATTTTTGGTGGGATTGCAGATTAGAGCAGTCACTGTGGAAAACAATATGGAGATTCCTCAAAAATTAGAAATGTAACTACCATATGACCCAGCAACTCCACTTCTGGATATTTATCTAAAGAAATCCAAAGTACTAATTTGAAAAACTATACGCACCTCTATGTAATGAGTTACAGCATTATTTATAATAGCCAAGATAATACGCAGCCTAACTGCCCATCAAAAAATAAATTGATAAAGAAGATGTAGTGCGTATGTACAGTGGACTATTAACCATAAAAGAGGATGAAGTTTTACTGTTCGTGACAACATGAATGAACCTAGAGGGCTTTTATGCTAGATGAAATGTCAGAGAAGGACAAGTACCATATAATTTTACTTATATGTGGAATCTTAAAAGAAAAACAAAATAAATGAACAAAAGAACAACTTACAGAATAAACTGATGGTTGCCAGATGGAAGGTATGGTTGGGGGACTGGGTGAAAATGTCAAAGGATCAAGAGGCACAAATTGGCAGTTACAAAACAGTCATGGGGATGAAGCATAAGGAACATAGTAATATTTTAATAACCATATATGGTGCCATGTGTGTGCTAGACTTCTCAGGGGAATCACTTTGTAAATTATATAAATGTCTAATCACTATGCTCAACACCTGAAACTAATATAAAATAATATTGGGTTTCAACTGTAGTTGGAAAATCTTAAAAACAAATGTATTGCTTTTGATAGTTATATAAAACTTTATTTTGATTGATTTCATGTGTGTTTTAAGTTTATGAAAAGATGTTTTTAGGATTTTCTAAAGCACAGGGGTGTAATTTCTCTCAGGCAGTGTGACCAGTGTTACGCTAAGTCCTCCTTTGATAAGTGGGTATGAGTCATTAAGTGTTCAGATAGAGTTTGAAAAAATGGAAAAGAGGCTGCTGTTTTGTGACAGCCACTTGCAATAGCCAGCCCTGACCTGATCTCAGTTTCCAGGGTTTCATTGGTCAAGTCCTCCTGCACGGACAGCTCAGAGGCGCAACACGGTGCCATTTTCTAGACCCCTAGGACCTTTCCTTGTGGAATCCAGACCCTGGTTTTGCATGTCACTGCTAATGGAACTTTGTTGACCAGGGAAGGCTAGTAAAACAGTCCTATTCAGATTTTGTATAAAATAGAGAACATTGCAGACATTACATTTGGATAGCAGCTATCAGAAGTTTATGGAATTTTTGCAAATGTGAATGTTAAATATTTGTAATCACCTTTTTTCTTCCCCAAGATGAAAGACATCCCAAAGAGGCCTTTCTCTCAGTGTTTGTCTACAATTATTTCTCCTTTGTTTGCAGAGGTAAGACGCCCAGTTGACCCTTGGGGGGAGCGGAGAAGGGAGGAAAAGAGCTGGAGAGCAGGGCACTCCCCCTGTGGCAGCATTGCCAGTAGGACCTCCGAGGTTAGGACGCGCAGGAGAGTGTGTGGTCTGCGCCTGGAAGGCTGGCTGGAGTCCAGCCTCCTCTTGGAAGTGCCGCCGTGTTCCTGTCTGGAGTACGCAGACGGCCCCAGTGACCCAGCCCAAGTCCGTGTGTTACCAGAGCAGTGTTTTAACTTCAGGCGTGGGGCTTTCAGCAAAAAGGTTGGGGTATAACCTGACCTGTCTGCCTCAGACTCATTTGTGAAAGTGTCAAAAGCTAGTTTTTATTTTAAAGGAGACACCAGGTTCCTTGGAGTCCTCACGTTCCCATTGAGCCCCCAGATTGACCCTAACCCTTACTCAGTACCCAGAGTAGTCACCTTACCCAACAGGTGACTCTAGCCTTCTGGCTATAGCCTTGCCTGATTTTCTGGATACCCTTGCTCTTCCGAGGGTGCCCTTCAGACCCCGTTTTGCTCTTTTTGCATATTGTTTGGAAGATTGGTCCTTCAGGTTTTCTTGCTTTCCTGAGACCCTTTATTATGACTTTACTGGGATCAGTCAGGCAACTAGGGAAAATGGCACATATTTTCTTATTTGTCTGAAACTGTTTATTTGTTATTCGATATATGAAGAAATTATTCTGAAATCATTATTCAGAATTAATGAGTAATCCTAGATGTAATAATACTTTCATTTTTTTTTCTAGCTAAACTTAAAGGTAAACTCACAGGCCAGGCCTTTCCTGTTGTTCTCTATGTCCCTTTGGCACGGAGAAGGAGAAACTATAATTTTTAGAACGAGACTGATGCTGGGAATGGTAGCATGTGTTCACAGCAGCTTTGAAAGCCAAAGCTATTTTGCAAACTATTTCTTAAACGTGAAACGGAGGAGGACTGCTGAAGAGGAAGTAATTATTTTTCTCTCTGCACCTGCCAACTGGAGCCTGTTCTGAGTGGCCCTCAGTCCTGACTTGGCTGCTCCTTGACCTGAGCATCTCCCCTTCTACACTGTGCATTTTGGTCGCATTCCAAAATGAGACCAGTTTGACCTTAAAATGTGGAAGGTGCCTGAACTTATTGTCATGATACTGTCATGATTCTCATGGGAGCAGAGGGTTAAGAGGGATATTGTTGCAGATTCCCAGAATTTAGGGCTGGCACTTATTTACGTGTGATGGGATATTTTGAGAAAAGAGGACCAACAAAACAGTTTGTTGGTGTCTATGAACCAACCTATTAATGTAAAGTAAGCTTTACATTAGATAGCCCACATGCCAACTTTAGTGTGGAAACTAATAATTTTGAAATTGCTTTTCTGGTATAAGATTAGATTGAAATGGAAAAATAAAACAGCACAGATTGCCATGATCACATTTTGAAAAGATGCACAGGAAGCTAGTTGTCTGTGTTCACTGTAGTGAAGGTAATGACTTAAGTCTAAATAATGAACTTTCTATACATAGTGTTCTCAGCATTCAGAAAACTGTTCATTGAGAGGAATGGGAAGTGAGCCAGTCCTGAGCTGGAGCTGCTGCTAGTACTCATGTGGCTGGAGTTGTTATGGATCCACACATTTTGTGACTCTCTAAAATAGATGATTGTTGATTCCCGTGATCCTCACATTTGTGTCTTTCAAGTTGAAGGAGAAGAGCCAAGCGTGTGGAGGTAACATGGGGTCCATAGAAGAACTACGAGGGGCCATCTACCTGGCAGAAGAGGCATGCCCTGGAATCTCGGACACCATGGTGGCCCAGCTTGTACAGCGGCTCCAGAGGTAACTGGCGCTCGCGCTGCCGCTGAGGTCACTGCCTCCAAGGAAGAGAGCCTCATGGAGGCCACACCATGTTTGTCCTCTGGCTTTCGCAGGCTGGGTGTGGGAGCACCTTCAAACACACTGCTTTTCTATCTTCCATTTGTCAGTTTCACACTTTGTTTCTAGTCTGTTTCTTTTCCCTTGTTCTGAATTAAAGAAATCAGTATGAATGAATGATACGAATCTGGAAATGACTGGGAAGGACAACAGAAGTTTGTGCCACATGAATACAGAATGACTTTAAAATGTCTGCTCTAATGATGCAGCCTGATTATATAGTCCTTAGCCAGATGTTGGTAATTATCTGTTTGGTTTTATGCTTTAAAGTCAAATGTCCAAAAATTCCATAAGTTTGGGCTTGGTGAGTTCCATAAGAATGGATGTGGGTCTGCTCTTTCCCTTGGATTGCCATGCCATATCTCAACTCTGCCTCTTGCCCTGAAGCTTTGTTGTGACTCAGTACACTCTGTCTGCACCAGCCTGCAGGGTGCTCCTGGTCCTCACTGGTGGTCCTGGTTGCAGGTGAGGAGTAAATGACCTGGTATTCCTACCCACTCTCTTGAACTTGTTTTAGGAGACTCCTTGACTGACATCCTGGTGTAAGTACAGTCATTTGGCGGTATTTAGAGAGAACGGAAGGGTGCTGTCCAGCATCTGTGTGGCTCAGTCTTTCCTCCACATCCCAAACCTTCAACACCCTGAGCACAAGGCATGTCACTGCTTTCACATTCACCTTCCAAATGATGACTGAGCCCTGGTGAGAATTTGGAGCATTTTAAGTCTGTTGTGAGGTGTCAGCTTGATAGAATATAAAGAAGTTTGGGGTACATGGGGTCATGTTTGCCACTTCTTACAAGTGATGATTAAAGGGGCTTCCCAATATCCTGTGAAGAGTCCCTCTAAAGAGGGACATCAAG
This sequence comes from Macrotus californicus, assembly GCA_007922815.1. NCBI lineage: Eukaryota > Metazoa > Chordata > Mammalia > Chiroptera > Phyllostomidae > Macrotus > Macrotus californicus. The sequence continues at coordinate 10,106 of VMDR010007631.1, forward strand.
AGAAAACCTTAATTCTTACCCTTCAGTTATGTTCTCCCGAACTCTGGGGTTTCTTTGTAAAAGACGTCCCAACATTCTAACTTGCTCTGAAAGTTAGGATAGAGAATACAGACTGTTTACTTGTCTTCCTTCAATTTTGAAGCAATAGGAAGAATTGTCCTTTCCCCCCTACCCCTTTTGATACTAATGAATTACAGAAATAAAGGAAAACAGAACAAAGAAGTCACCACATCCTCACTGTTGTCACCACGTTTGTGTGTATCTGTCCATTATGTGTATGCCATTGATTTCTACCATAGCTTTGTTGTAATATTCATCGACTGTTTTACATTATCATCACATAAGCTTTTCTCCTTACGTACAATGGTCCATTTTTCTAATTTTTCAAAGAAACTTGGAATCACTTCACACTTCATTTTAGTGACATTTACTTCTCACTAAAAATAGCAAAGCCTTTACGTCTCAAACAAAGAGAACTAAACCAGAAGCTGGTGGCATTACCATCTTGTTCTTGGTCTTGTTTTCTGCTTTTGTCCTTTAGGGCTGATGTTTGCCAACTTGCCTGAAATTGTTAGGGTTCCCTGCAGCTCTAGGGCTCATGTGTGGCCTGTGCATGTTTAACTGGCTTGTCTCTCTGTTCCCCTTTCTTCAGTTGCTGCCAGGAGTTGATCTGTACCAGCACTAGTAGGAAAATGATGTGAGCCACACAGAGAACTTTAAATTTTGTGGTAACCACATTAAAAAAGTAAAAGAGGAGCAAGTGAAACAAGTTTTAATACTAGATTTTTTAACCCAGTGCATCTACAATCTTATTTTAACATGTAATCAATATAAAAAACTATCAGTAAGGTACTTCACATTTCTTTTGGTGCTAAGTCTTTGCAATCCAATATGTGTCTTACATTTCATAGCACATCTGTTGTGAACTCACCACATTTCAGATGCTCAGCAGCCATATATAATACAATACAACTGTCCACATTATGTCTGAGGTTTTACTTTCCAGTGATACATTAGGCATACTAAGTTAGCATTCTTTCTTTCTTCCCCAGATGGCTCTCTCTTGTTTTTCCTTCTTTGTGATTGTGAACCCTCCTCCTCAGCCATCAGATGACCCTGCTCCCTGGGGTCCCTGTCTGCTTCTTGCAGGCCTTGGCTGGGACTGTCCATTTACCACTTCTGGACTCCCCGAGCTCTTCCTGCACGTCCCCATCCAAGTGCTGCCAAACCACAGAGGTCCTTGCTCATACTTCATAGTTATTTTATTCCCAAATGCATTAGTTCAATGGATCACCTAAAAAAAATGAGAACTCACTTTTAAAGCATTTCAAAGGCTTCCTGTACATCTTAGTTTGAATAAATGTGTGGCATCAACTCCTCCTGTGACTAAGGCATTTATGTTTTCTGAAAAGTGAGTCTTAGAGATCTGTGGCTAAAGCATGCTTTTTAAGAGGATCTTATGTAACTGTTTGTTCTCTGGGAGAGTGCCAAGTATTATAAATGCCTGAAAAGAAGCGTTCTAGGTTGGAATATTCCTGGTAAGTCCCATTAAATGGGACTCATCTGCTGTGACTGGGTCAGTTTTGAGGTAGTTGAGGAAATCTTAGCCACGAGGGGACCTTCCGCCTTCACCCTTACCCTTTTTTATATTTCAAAGCAAGAAAATACTGTGGAATTTTTGGAAAACAAAAGAAATTGTACACAATTCCACCCCTCTAGCCCAAGTACCATTATCATTATTTTTGGTGCGTTGCCTTCCATTATTATGTTTATGTCATGAACTTACTAATATTTTCACATTTATGAAAATTGTAGTGCACATACAATTTTTGGACATTGTTTTGTACTTAAGATAAAGAAATTATAAAACTACATGTATAATTTTGTGCACGCTTACTGTGTATAGTTTTCATATTTGAATATAATTACAATTTCTGATGTTTTATTCAGATGCTTATTTACTTAACTATTTCTCTATTACTGGATGTCAGAGTTGCTTCCTAATTATTATAATTACAAAAAAATCTAAGAGACCATTCCAGGAAGTGGATTACCTGAATAACTGTCAGTGTTTCTGTGGCCAAAACAGTTTCTTGCACTGGTACTCAGCCCAGCCACGATTATGTATCCCTGGAATCTTACTATGTCGTTGGGTATTACTGATGTTTCAGTTTTTAAAAATTGATTATAAGTAAAGATGTATCATTTACTGTTTTTATTCACATCTGTTTTTTTCCCCTCTGGAAGGCTGAATCACATTCTTACTTTTTTACCTATGAAAATTTTTGTGTTGGAATCAGGATTTTCTTAATTTTTATTAATTCTTTTTTTTAATGGTTCATATCTCTTTTTTTTAGATTTTATTTATTTATTTTTTAGAGAGGAGAAGGGAGAGAGGGAGAGAAACATCAATGTGTGGTTGCCTCTTATCCCCCACCGGGGGCCTGGCCTGTAACCCAGGCAAGTGCCCTGCCTGGGAATTGAACTGGTGACCCTTTGGTTTGTAGACGAGCGCTCAACCACTGAGCCACACCAGGCAGGGCTGAATTCTTTATATAATTAATTCATTGATAGTTGCTCTGTTGTTTTATGATTTGGAATGTTTGTAAAAATTAGGATTTTGGTTATTGTTTGACTTTTGCACATTAATTTAGAGAAATGGCATTTATTTACTTCTATTTCTCTCTTTGTTTTTTCCTAGGTATTCTCTAAGTGGTGGAGGGACTTCATCCCACTGAAATTCCTTTGGCATTTGGGGTTTTGTTTTCTTTCTTCTTTGTCCTCCTTCAAAAAAGTCAATGAAAGCCTTTGCTGACTCCGCTGAAGATACACACCAACGAGGGGCTGTCCCCCAGCCAGGCTGCCACGGGTCTTTCCTCACTAGCCTTGGCCTAGATAAGTCTCTAGATGGGATGGAGAGGGTCAGCTCCTTCGAGTGATCATTTTATTACTCTTGTTTTTAATTTTAACCATAGCACACACATCAAGGAAAGTATCTTTAAAAACAAATCAAACCTGGAAATGTGTATTTGGGATTGTGAAAAGGCAACTGAAGAAATGGAACCTCAGGTGTCCGGCTTTCAGTTGTGACTCCCCTTCCCGGGAGATGGAGAACTGCTCCGGTGGATCAGTGTACAGATTTGTATATAGCGTCCTTTCTGCGGAAACCCTTGGGCGTGCATAAGGAATCACTGTGTACAAATTGGCCAAGTGCTTCTGTAGATAATGTCAGTGGAGTAAATATTTGACAGGCCGTAACTTGAGTCTATTGCCTTGCCTTTATTACATGTAAATTTTGGATTATGTGACCAGTGATTTGGGTTTTATTTTGTATTTGCAGGGTTCGTCATTAATAATAATTAATGCCCCTCTTAAGGAACACTTCTATTTGTACCTCAACAAATGAAAATTTTCGTTTGCCCTCCAGCCCTTTTGGTACACTTAAGAAGTTGATTTCCTTTTTCATTGATGGTACTATTTCTTAGTGTTTTAAATTGGAACATATCTTGTCTCATGAAGCTTTAAATATTATTTTCAGTTTTTCCCCAATGAAGTGCTCTCATCTAATACTTGTTTGGAATTGTTCCACTGCCAGACTTGCGCCAGCTGCACCATTCTTTCCTGTATGATTGTGTGGCACCTTGTAGTGAAATCTGCGTATCGCCTTTCCCACCTAAAAATGTGTGAGTGCTTCCACAAATAAATTTTGTAACACTTACCTTGCATACTCTCCTTGAAATGTGACTTGTGAGGGCGCAATGCACCTGCTGTATTTGTGTTGCTGAATGTTCAGGTCGGTTCTCTATGCAAGTTTTAAAAATTGGTCATTGAGAAGATAAAGATGAACACTGCTGATTTGTAAAATTGCTTTTTCTTCCCAGGGACCTCAGTTAAGGGTTATTTTGTTCTCTTACAGGGGCCCATGTCTGCTAGCTTGTCAGCCAGGTGTATACTTTTCTTGGCTTGTGGCAGGGTTTTACTTGCCAAGGGGAGAAATAAATCTCGGGGTCTCTGATATGGCAATTGGGGTTCTTACAGCAGTTCTTGACTGTCTGATTTATGTATGTGTGGCACTTTAATATTTGTTGATATGAATCATTGTCATCTCTTGTTGGAGTAGCAGTTCTTGAGGGGGAAGACAAAGGATTTTTGGAGGCAGCGAAATTACTGGGTAAACTTTGGGGTGGAAGGTCAGATACCTGCTGGCCTTGTGGCCTGGAAGCTCCAGGGAGAGGACAGAGGCCTGAGTCAGAGACATTAGAGTAGGCAGTTATTGTTTAGGTTTGTTAATTGGTCTCATTTTTAAATCCTGAAATTAAAATTTTTTTTTTTAATTAGAAGTACATTTGGGTTGAATTTCTATAAAGGATACTTTTTGGTTACAGGAAGTAGAACTGACTTGCTAATTCTTATTGTGCATATTAATTCTGCAGCAAGACTGTTAACATAATAAATATTGAGAATACTTCATTTTGTGTTTCTGAGAGTATGAGGGAACTTTGATTTCCTTGTGAGGCATGTACCAAAGATCAGTTTTGTTCAAGAGAATCACTCAAAAAATGAAGAGTGTTCCCCCACAGTGCTTGTGTAATTTTAAGAGAGACAGAATAGATAGCAGCTTTCTGATTCAAAGTTCCTATAACTAGACAGTGACATACAAGGTCTGTCCAGAAGTCCAGCCATTGTTAATATAACGAGAACATTTTGTACAACATCAATGTAACCTGGCAGCCAAGGCGAGTGGACTGGCATGTACGTGTGTGAACAACAGTGGGGGTGGTAGTAGACATGGTTGAGTGAGCACGTGTACTGTGTGGCTGTCACATTCAAAATGGCTGAGCAAGTAGAGCAACGAATCTGCATCAGATTTTGTGTTAAGCTTGAACATGCCTCTGTGGAAACTATCTGGATGATTCAGAAGGCTGCAGCTGTGGGCAACTGGCGGTTTGGCAGCTTTGTCAAGACAACATACCTACCTGCTCATGCATCACATCTTGTGCAAAGTATTTTGGTGAAACATCAAACCACCCAGGTGGCTCAGCCCCCCATGCCAAATTTGGTGCCCTGCAACTTCTGGCTTTTCCCAAAACTAAAATCACCATTGAAAGGAAGAGATCTCAGATCGTCAGTGAGATTCGAGAAAATATGACGGGACAGCCGATGGCAATTGGGAAAACTGTGAAGTCCCAAGGTACCTACTTTGAAGGAGACTGAGGCATCATTGTCCTGTGTACAGACTTTCTTGTTTCTTCCTCAATAAATGTGTTTTACATTTTACCTGGCTGGATACCTTCCGGACAGACCTGTATCAAGATGAAGTTGAAGCCAATTGCAGATACAAGTAATGATTATGCTTATAGGTAGACTGCATTCCAGTTAAGCCTATTGATGTAGATGGTTAGAGATACTCAGCAGTCACTATATTGTAATACACAATGCTGTCTCTAGGATAAAGCAGCAAATTATTCTTTAGTTTGTTGGAAGTACCTTCTGTTGATTAAGCTTCCTGGGAAAGATGTGGTTTTACTGGATTTCAGAAGTGGAACACCTCCTTATACAGTCTCCTCTGATTTGTTACTTTCCATGAACACATAAGCTCAGTTTATATGTTTTTAAGGGCATCCTGTTTAGCCTAGGAGGCCGGCATTTGTGTATCTGCTTCAAGTCCTTCACAAGAAAACACAGACTAGGTACCAGAGCTCAGATGGGACCTGCCTCTGACCATGTTGGTGTTGAACCACACCTGTGAGCTCAGCATTCAGGGTAGATGGACGAACACCGGCAAGCCCCTCAAGGCCAAACCCCAGTTCACAGCTTCTCTGCCTGGAGATTGCAGATGGAGGCGGAGCTCCTTGCGTGGGAGCTCACACAGGCATAGCTACCACCTTTTGGAAACGGAAGCTGTGTGTTGACTGTGTCTGGCTGGTGGTTGATGCTTTTGAATTGTCTTTCCTGTGTCCTCGTTGGATATACTAAGCGAGGTGGCCACCAGTGTGGTTTGGGATGTCTTGGTGTCCTAACAGTCAATCTCAAGATTGTCTTGATGTAACCAAGTGCCACACATTTTCTGAATCTGACAGTTTTTTCTCAGGTTGGTCTTGTGAAGAAGTGTTAGTTCTTCATGTAGTATTTTGTACCTTTCTTTTGACACAATATATGGTCTGTTTATAAGCATTTTTATATTTTCTTCCTTAAAAATATGGTTTCTGTATTTCTGCTATAAAATATGGCAATAAATGGGAAGTGCTGCAAGGTGTGTTCTTAAGCACAGGTACTGTATCATGCTAGGGTCAATAACGTTCACAGAAAAGTTACTTTTGTAATTTCGTGTCTTATGTGAAGAGGGAGTAGATTAAACACCTGTCCCACCCCATTTATATGTTGAAACCCTAATGCCCAGTGTGGTGGTATTAGGAGGAAATGATTTGGTCACGAGGATGGAGCTCATATCTGGGATTAGTGCGCACAGAGAAGAGATTCTGCAGAAATTCCTCAGCCCTTCCACCTTGTGTGGACACATCGAGGCTGGCTGTGAACCAGGAGGAAGGTCCTCACCAGACACTGACTCTGCCGGCACTTTGATCTTAGACTTCCCAGCCTTCAGAACTGTAGGAGAAGTTTCTGTTGTTTATAAGCCACCCAGTCGATGGTATTTTTGTTACAGTAGCCTGAATGGACTAAGACAAAAGGTATCTGGAACTTACTGGCAACTTGGGATCAGTCTAAATTGCCCATGTGATTTGGACTTGCAGGTTTGCTTTGAAGTCACAAAGGAACAGGGAGAACAGTGGTGCTACTCATAGGTCTGAACTGTTTCCATCACTCAGAAATACTGATGTGGAGACCACCTTACCCCTGAGCCTTGTAGAGTTTAATTGACTTCTGGAGAATTTTACTGATACTGCCTCTGCTCAGTGCACTTGAGCTTCATCTTTCATGTTGGGTATTGGTCTTGCCCCAGGAATGTGGGAAACCTCAAGGAACTAGGTTGTCTTCTCCAGGGCTCTTTTTATAAAGGAAGTGCCAGGTAGGCGTTCTCTGCTTTGCCCTCCTCTGGGTTTTAGTCATTGTCTTTTATAGCCACTGAAGATCAGTCTCAGAGAAGTTCCATCTCCGAGGGCCAAGTTGTATGATGCAGAGACTATAAAATACCAATTTTTTCAAAATGGTGCTTTTCTCTTTGACGTGCACTGGGTAGTGACCAGCCAACTCTGTCCTTTGCCTGTAGATGCACCACCACCCAAAACTAGATGAAAATAAAGACAAGAGACAAGGCGAGTTGTAATGCCTTAAAACTTCAATGTGCTGGGTTGTGGTGTGAGGTATTTTTATTCCCTTTGTTAGTACTTAAAAACATCTGGTACACATTGTAAGGCAAATGATAACACATTTCAAGCTACTTGTCCATTGGTACATTGCTGTTTCCACACAACCAGTCATAGCTCCACAAAGTTGGGTTACTCCTGTGTGTTTTAGGTAAGGGGCTTTCCCAGCTGTGGTGCAGGGAAGAGAACTGGGTTGATTGGCCACATCCTCTGGACTACATCAGAAAGGGCTTAAGAACACTGGGGAATAGCAGCCACCTGATCTCCACAGAGAATAGGCAAACAGATTTTGACCAGTGGGCCCAGCATTACTGGAAACGGTGTACAATGTATTGTTGACACCCTGTACCTGGGGAGGAATGAGTGTAAAAAAGGAAAAAGAATGTTTTTGAAGACAGGCATGATACATACTACTATAGAATGTGCAGTTCCAAACCACAGTTGCAGTGGGACACAGGTAGGATGATGGGTGCCTGGAGACTACACACCATTATTCATAGTGCTTCTGCATCCATTGAAGCTCACAAAACCCCTCCATAACATCACAGATGGCCCTGATTACTGACATACAGGTTTTCATGCTTGTGAAACAGACAGCAAAACACCACAGCTTAGCATCTTCCCATTATATATACCACTAACAGTACAGTGACAGTCTAGACGTCGCACTGGATTCTGCTTCTTAACAGAAAACCACCTGCTACACTTGTAAATAGTAACCACTTAAACATTTTGGTCAACTTGCGCCAGTGAGTAGGTCTGGTAACCAGCGTCTCATTGCAGCATGAGACCGCAGAGTGGGATGAGTGCGCTGCACATTTCTTACTAATCCAGGGGGTTAGTCCGACTAACTTCCTGTTTTATAAAAGTAGAAAGATTGAAAAAAATGAAATCTGAAAATGATCTCATTTGCTGAAGACTGCCACGTGTATTGCAAACACTGGAAATTTTTTTTGTTTTTAATGCAGCAGCCTATAAAAGAAAAGAATGCTTGCCCTGTCTTTCAGTTGAACGGATGTGTTTGTACTGCGTTTAACATGCAGTCGTGGAGGAGAAATGATCATTTGGCACTACATTAATGATGTTTTAATACTGGCACAAGCTAAAAACAGCCCGTCAAGAGAATAACAGAGAACGCCACCAGACCGTGGAGGTGGAAGCGCTTCCTTTCAGATGAGAGATTAACGATGGACAACACAAGGTTACAAAAGGTTCTGTGGAGACAGATGAGAGCTGCTGTGAAACCGTGTTTTTGTTTTCTAGACAGATGTTAACTTTACTAGGCTTCATTAATACAGACATTTCTTCATTAAATGTCTCTCAGGAAAGCAGCCATTGCTGAAACAATCAACAGATAACATCCTGCCATTAATACACATGGGATTCATTGTGACTCAGAATGTGGGCACGGGAGGCTGAGCTGGTAGCACTTCGGATCACCTCCATCCACCTAGAACAAGGAAGTGAGAAGCAACTGTTGAGGGCCACTTTTTATAAACTTACATACATCTCTGATTTTTTCTTATTTGCAATCCGCCATCTTATTTTTTAAAGATTTTATTTATTTATTTTTAGAGAGGGGAAGGGAAGGGAGAAAGGGAGAGAAACATCAATGTGTGGTTGCCTCTTGCATGCCCCCTACTGGGGACCTGGCCTGCAGCCCAGGCATATGCCCTACGCTGGGAATTGAACCAGCTGCCCTGTGGTTCGCAGGCTGGCACTCAGTCCACGGAGCCACACCAGCCAGGGCTAATCTGCCATTTTAGTAGATGAAGAGTTCGTAAATGAACTCTCAGCACCCAAGTAATGAGAAGCAGGATTAAGGGTTACTTCAGGTGCTCCTCAATATCAGTTTGAGAACCGTTGACCTCGGTGTGCTCACTTTTCCAGAGAAGCAGAAGTGCCTGAGTGGACATGCCTTGCCCAGGATGCAGCAGCACACTCCACTTAGAGCAGCTAGAGTTCTGCCTTGTAATCCTTCCCACAGACACCGCTGTGCATTCCGCCCTGCTCTGTGGGAGTTCCGTTTTCTGTATTTGAGCACTTGCAGCGTGCGGGTGGTTTTCACATACCTTGGGGACACTGGCATCGCTTGGAAACATTTTTACTTGTCACAATAGAGTAAGTGCAACTGACATCTAGTGGGTAGAGGCCAAAACGTCCTAACTGTGCACCGGACAGACCCCACTTTGACCCTAACAAAGAATTATATGGTCTAAAATGTCAACGGTGCCAAGGTTGAGAAAACCTGGGGTGCGCCAACCTTTTTGCCTTCATGGAACTCACAGCATGGCTTCAGACGTTCTGTAATCATAGGTCTTGTAGGGTGTTACTACTGCAAGGCTAACTTACCTTGCCACAACAGTGACAAGATCTGAACTTGGATAAATTTTCTAGCCCAGCATCATAGCTGAGAATTGCTACGCCCTGGGCTCACTGCTCAAGCAGTGCACCTTAGAGGCTGCTGCTTAGAGGACGTGGAGCTTTCACCCTGGTTTTAAACTGCTGTGCTGTTTCCACTCAGCTCACTAGGGATTGCACACAGATCAAAACCGGACCATCGATTAGAAACCCTTGGGGGTTCAGTATCATTGGGGGTAAGGAAATAAGTTATTTCCCTGTCAAGTAGCACGGCGAAGAGAATTTTCTGCCTCAGTGGGGGTGGGGACTACGTCCCTGTCTATAGTCTGTGGCCTGAGGCTTTCCGAAACCAAGATGCTGGTCCAGCGGTGACAACGGCCTGTGTAGCCCGCATCAGGATGCAATTTCAGGGACCCAGAATTTGCACTTGAAATTTCAGGAGCAGACTGAAGCCACAGGTCAAATGTGACAGACTGGCTCTTTCCATTTTATTTTTATTTTTGGCTCAGTGAAGACTACTGCCCCTGTCTCTCATCATACACGTAGGCAGTCTAAGTAATAACCACCAGGTTTCTTTCCCGTCCTCATGTGGTCTTTTGACTGGAAATTCAGCCTTTGGCCACAGCCCAGTCAGGGATGTTAGAACTGAACTACTGAAGTCACAAACTGGAAAAAACACGAGTTAGACATTCAGAAGTGCAGTGAGTGTGACGTTAACACTAACATTGTTGGTTAAGGACAGCCTGTTTCCCAGGGGAATCATGGTTCCACTTACTTCTCTGAGAACAGAGGTGGGTTTTGGCAGCGTGACCCCAGATTTATTCTAAGCAAATTGCTGGGGTTAGGAGGACAAGCCCATTCTGGAAGGCTGTGAATGCCCACAGTGGGCTGTAAGGAGAGCCTTATCCACTTGCTTGCTTGGGAGAAATCCGATTTAGAATAGGGGTATCCTTTTTCTATAGGTCCCTCAGCAAAGGGGAACATTTACCTTTCAAACGTGTATTCACTTTCGGCCCTGAAGTAGTACACGTGGGACTTGAAATGCAGCTTGAACACGTAGTCTTTGTGGATGTCCTCAGACTCCGAGGGAATGGTGAGTGAATACCCAAGCAGGGGCAGGCTGGCGAGGGGGTGATTGTCCTGCAAAGGGTCAACAGAATGTGGCTTTGGAAGGTGGTCACAGTCATTGAGCTTGGCTACAGCCTCTCACCCTGAAGCAACTCTGGAAACCAAGGCAGCTGGTTTTGGCCAATGATCTGTGGTCCAGCTGGTGCCTCCCAGCCATGACATGAGCCAACAATTAAGTTGTCCCCACTCCCTTATCCAGCCAACAGGCAGATCGCCTGTCAGCAAATGGATGTCAGTCTTCACTTAATAGTTAAGGGCCTCATGGATATGGTCCTGCCCTACACACCCCTTTCAACACCTGGCTTCTTTCCCTCCATGCCTGCCCCATGAGAGAGGAGGATGCTGTTTTGGGGGTCCCTCAGGCTATCCCCCAGCCTGCACACTAGATGCCTCATCAGAAGGGTCACAGGGCCACCTGCCTTGTGTGACACACATACCTGGTGTGACTTGTAGAAGAACAGGCAGAAGTTTGTGAACACCACCCACAGCTTCTGCCACCCGTTGCTGTTTTTGAATTTCCTCAGCAGGTTTCCAGACAGCTGATTCTGAAAGACAAGTAGGGCTGTAAGGAATGCAGATGGGGGCCCCCAACACCAGTGGGGTGCAGCCTGGTGCTGTGGGGAGGACAACTCAGTCTTCAGTCTAGTGAGGCTGTTATTTGACAGGCCCACAGTTGGGGTCTGGTTCTGAGAACAGGCTTCCTATAACTGATTTTAAAAAATGGCCTTACTCTGGTGGGTGGAAAAACTTTGGGAGGTGGATTCCATGAGCCTCATTTAATTTTGTTGTCACCTATTATAGGTTGAATTATGTCCTCACCCCGCCCCCCCAAAAGATATACTAACCCTCATTACCTCAGAATGTGGGCTTTGTTGGAACTAGGTCATCACAAGTATACTACTTAGTTAAGAGATAACCATAACAGAACAAAGCAGGCACTTAATCCACTGTGACAGATGTCCTTTGAGAGAGGAGAGGCAGACTTTCAGGGAAGAGCTCCATGTGATGCTGGAAACAGACTGGAGTGATGTGTGTCAAGAATGCCAAGGAGAACCAGCAAACCATAGAAGTGGGAAGAGGCAAGGATGGATCCTCTCCTACAGGTTTCAGAGGGGGCTTGGCCTTCTTGACACCATGATTTCCAGACCTGTCACCTCCAGAAGGGTGAGACAAATCTGTTTTGTGCTGCCCATTTGGTGGTGGTTTGCTGTGGCTGTCACAGGTCCAAGGATCCAACACCCCTCAACAATAAGCCACCATGAGCACTGCACCAGCAGCTCCTGGCTGCCATCTAGTGGCGCATCAGGTAGAACACGATTTTGGGAGAGAAGTGACCTCCAGGAGATAAAGGTAAACATTGGTTAAAAAAAAACAAGCATTCCGGGGAAATCTGGTAGCTCCTGTGGTCTTCCAGTGGCTGCAGGAGTTGCGGGCACAGGGCTTTACTGTGAACTCCCAGGCAGCTGAGATGTAATGCCAAGAGCAGAGGATGCATGTCCTTGTTGACTCCAAAGCCCCTCAGTGTCTGGCGGTGAGGTGGACACTGGGAAGGCCATCCACATCCCTGACAAGCTAGCTGGCAGTTCATTCCCAGGGCTTGGAGGACACAGATGGTGGTGACGGGCACAAAACTCTGTGAGTATCCTTACTGCTACTCAGTTGTTCACTTACACATGGTGAAGTGGCTGAGTTTGCCACAAGTCAAAAAACGTTTAAAATCATACTGAGTCTACTTTATTCTGTCCCTTTGGTGCATCTCCAATAACTTGTATTTAATCTAATAAGCATTTTTAAGTGCCCATTTAAATGTGGCTGCCCTCAAGTTGCTTGCAGTCTGAAGCGGAGACTGATAGCACACGGAAAAGCAAGCTGGTCCCTGCCGTCGGGAGCTCAGCGGACTGAAGGGGAGCACAGGTGGAGGGTGTCCTATCCCTGTACCAAGAAACCACCACCCATCATCATGTCTGGCTGCCACTCACCAACTGGCAGAAAGGCACAGGAAAGTGGGGTGCTCTGAGTGCCGAGCAGGTGACAGCACAGCCAGAAGTGGGGGTGTGGTGCATTTGCATCGTGACACGTAGTTACATGCAAGTCACACTGCAGGAAAGGAGAACACGTTTTCTTTTCCTTCATGTTTATATTGAACCAAGTAAATTCCTCCAAATAGAGTCCAAAAGTCTTAGGTGCAATTGTCTGAGGGACAAGAACCAGTCCCGCAGTGTGGTACACCCCAGATCAAGGCAGGTTCATGAGAATGCCAGCTACCTTAAATCCTTTCTGGAACACGCAGGGGTGTAAATGCTGAGTAAATGCCCCTGGCCTTGCCATCCTAATAGCCTAGATGCTTCTTGATAATCATGCCCACTGGCTTTTTCTCCCCATTGCCCTAGCTGTAGCCTCCAAAGTTGCCAGTGGCACTGAAACTTCCTCCCACACATTTCAGCCTCCTACTTAGCTAACCTGGCTCCCTAAGCTCTGCCCTCTTCTTTCTGTCACTCCTCTCAAGAGGCTGAACCTGCATGAGGTCAACATCCTTGCCCCAGACCAGCCAACACCCCATTCCCTTGCTACCTTTCACAGCAGCCCCAGACTCTCTGACTGAAGAAAGGCCTTTCTGCTCCTCTTTTCTTGGCTCCCAAACTGCTCAGTCCCTGTTGTCTGTGCAGACAAAACAGACAACAGTCCAAAGTCCTGGTACCAGTGGAGGTGACCTTATTTGGAAATCAGTCCTGCAGGTGCAGTCAAGTTAAGAGGAGGTCATACTGGAGTAGGGTATGTCCTAACCCCAGTGACTCTTGTCTTTATAAGAAGGGAACATTTGAACACAGGAATACTCCCAGGTAAGACAGGTGGAGATCAGGGTGATGCCTCTACAACCCTCGGAACACCAAGGATTGCCGGCCAGCACCAGACGCCAAGGGACAGGCCTGGAACAGACACTCCCACTTAGGGCCTCCAGCAGGAGCCAATACTGCCAACGCCTTGATCTTTGAATGCTAGCCTCCAGCAGTGTAGAAGATAAAAATTCTGTGGCAACTACAGTAAATTAACTGTCCCCTCCCAGTTGTCTTCACCTTATCAGACTGTAAATAGCACCCACATCTCCCAGATTTACACACCTAACTCCAGTCTTAAAAAGGAACTTTGCTCATTTTGCCTCAGATCCCTCCGAATGCCAGGCTTCACAATGGCCATCCAGGCATCGGACTGTCCCATGTCTAATGTGAACCCCTAGTGCCTGCTGGCTTGACTCCAAACTTTAAGCTCACCTCTGTGTTATTCCCAAACATCCCTGTTACTCATTTCTACTGGCATGAGTCCCACAGGAGACAGAATTGGAAGAGAGAAACCAGTGAAGGATGAGAAAGCACAGCAAGAGGAAAGGAGCTGCTGCTTTCCTTAGGCAGCAGGACTCAGGGTCCTGGGGGAATGGGGCTTGTCTGCCAGGGGTAGGGGTGTGGGGGGTCTGGCAAGGGAGAGACATCTGCAGAGTGACAGAGGAGTCAATTCCATGAGTATTTAACCTGCATGTTGCCTTCTTAAAACCACATGTCTAGGGGCTTCCTTGGAATTTTTTGGCAAATTTTCCTCCAAGTGCCACATATTAAATATTTTAGGCTTTTTGGGCCAAGAGGAAAAATCAGGTATTTGTATTTGCAGTACCCATTCAAAAATGTAAAACCATGTTTTTGGTTCATGGGCTGTAAAGAACCAGGGATTGGGTAGGGTCTGGCCTGTGGGCCAGTCTGCTGGCCTGGCTTCTAGACTCATCTGGCTGGCCTTGAGGAGGCATCTTGGGGCTGCCAAGGACCTACCTGACTTGGGTGATAGCGGCATTCTTGAATGATCTACATGCCTCTAGGGATTAAAAAGGAGGTTTCAAGTCTACCAAATGCCCATGCCTCGACAGTCCTAACCACACCTCACAAAAGTCACTTTAAAATGAGGTAGAGACAAGTTCCCTCACGGTATTGCACTTCCACCAGCTTCACTGGACTAGACTGGACAGGAGAGGTCTGATCAGGTGTTTTTCCCACCAGACTCTCACTGGCTCTTCCCTCTTCCCTCTGCACTGGAAAGATCCCCATCCCCTGGAAGAAATCTCTGGCTGACAAGCTTTGCAAACAGACCCAGTGTGGAGGGAGGGAGAAGGCTGTCCCTGTAGGAGACGGAGGAGAGAAAATGGTCACTGCAGCCTACACGAGGCCAGGTGTAGCCTTGGGGAACCTCACACCCTGGCCCTGCGCCTCAGAGGTGCCCCCTTGAGAATGTCTTTGGAAGCACACATGGGTTTTTAAACACTAGCAAGCAAATGCAAAATAAGCAGCTCCATGGAACTGTGAAGGTCACTTCCAGAAAACAGTCTGAGAGACACATTCCCAATACTATTGGTTCAAAAAGCAAACAAATTGCTGTTCTTGGCATAGTCTCTTATGTGACATTTTTAGGGCCAGGTGTCTTTATCTTTCTAAAAAAACTGAAAAGTTCTGAATTCCTAATCACATGCATCTACTACATGGCACCTCTGGCAGTGGGGTCTGGGGCGATAGCCCAGAATCAAACAGGATTATGTGCCAAAACATGAACGTTCACACAAAACATGATCAACAGCCTCGTGACAGCTCAGGTTCTGCTCTGCTGCCCAACGGGATAGATAAGAAGAGAACCTAGAGGTTTTAGAGCTTTCTGGGCTTGATGTTTTCAGAAAGGTTAGAGATTATGGACCTGGACTAGAGGATGCTTAGGGAGTGGGGTTTGGAGAGTTCTGGAAGATTTACAGTCACAATCTGGGGAGAGTCCCATCACCAAAGCCAACTCTCAGGACAACTCCCAGCACTCCCCGAGGCTAGGCCCCAAGGTTCTTCATGAACTGCATGTGCCATGGTCCTAGTTGGCATCAGCTTGCTGACTCTACTGCCTCCTTGCACCTGATTTCAGGTGTGTGTGTGTTGGGCTGGGGCGGGGGGGAGGTGGGGGCAGGCACTGGCTGCTCTAGGATTATGGCAGCCTTGGTGCTGGGAGCTGTCCACCCACACCTGCACTGGGGATCTGTTTCTAGGCCCCTGTGGCACAGACATATGGGTAAATGCATGGTGAGTCTCTGCCCCACAGCTAACTCCACAGGAGGAAGGGTAACAGTGGGGATGGCCTGGAGAACAAAATCTGTGGGGATGAATGAAGGCCAAGAGACTCATTTGCATTCACAGGAGAAGGTCAGTGCTGGCTGGCCCAACCTGAGAGGTCGAGCTCAAATGCTCAAAAGGACGAGTTGTTGCCCTGTCCCCCACCCTCTGGGGTCACAGCTGGTACCTCCACAGCCACGCTGAAGTCCACCATGGAGACACTGGTGTTGCGGTGCCAGCACACATGCACCATAGTGTTGCCACGGTGGGGGGCCTGGCGCTCCAACGAGGTGCGTGAGGCGCTGAGGTCATCCTCTGACTCCTGGTCGGCCACTGTGGCCTCATCGGGGGATTCTGCAGGATGTGACAAAAGGCTTCTGATCTTTGCCTCCAAAAGAGGCCCTTTTCAGACCCCTCTCAGGATCTGAATGGGCCTGGATGGTTGGGGGCACTCACAGAAATGTGGCCCTGAGGACCCCCACGCAGCTACCTACTTGTCGGTCCCACCCTGCGGAATGTTCCACCAGCTCCTCTGCCAGGGAGCACCTAGCACACTTGGGCCCTGGGCCCACAGTGCTTACCCAGCGTATGGATGGCCTTATTTTCTAGGCAGTGACATTCTGTGTAAAACGTAGCAATGCTGGCTGCAGGAAAGAGTACTTCGCTGCTCCCTCACAGTTTTAAGGTTTTAAAAATATTTTTAAGAAATGGAATTTCCTTGATTTACATACATATATAGTCCATGGATCTGAGGCCTACCAGGTAAGATGACTTTAAATGCAATAGGATGCTTTGCCTTCTGTAAACCAATGTCCCGTCCCTGCACGGCCAATTCCGTGAGGCAGTGGGCCTGTGTGCCACCCCGGGAAAGCCTCCCCCATACTTACTATTGTCAGGGGGGCTGCTGGTGAGGAACTCAGCAGTGGGGCCACTGCTCTTTTCTGCCAAATCAATGGCCATTTGTATGTCCTCAACCCACTTTTCCATCTCGGACCGGGAACTGAAGAAGAGATGGATGTCAGATTTTCAGACCACAGCCAGTAAAAGAGTAAACAGGTAAGAGGTCCCTGAGTTACCTGGCGGCCACGATGATGGACTGCCGTTGGCCCCGCAGGGTAAGGCAATGGGGCACGCCCCACTCATCTTCACTTTCCTCCATCTGTGGGATGAGTGTTAATAACTCACTGCCAAGAAGCACGCAAGACACTCAATGCATTTTCAAATGTTCACTAAAATGGCTATGACTGGGAGAACCAAGTCAAAAAATTCTTAATTGGAAATGGAAAAGAAAGATCTAAAGGCACTGAATCTTTTTGGCAGAGTCCATGAACTTCTCTTTAGCAAGGCACAGGGCAAATTCATGCCACGTGGCCACATCATCTTTCCTCTTCACGTGGTTCTAGAAGCAACATACCCATGTATCCCACATGCAGAAGAGAAGCCAGGTCCCAGAGCCCCTCTTGGGGAGTCTTAATAAGGCCCATATTTCTTGTGGCACCTGTGACTCTCTCACTTCCTTGTCAAGTCTCTTCTTTTCCTTCCTCATGTCACTCTCACTGGCTCTTGCTCCCTTAACCGGGTCTGCAAACTGCAGGCGGCCCAGAGGGAGAGGCCCTGGCCTCACACCCATGCTGCATACTCACGGTCATGCCATAGAGCGGGAGCTGCCCGTGAACTTTAAACTGATTTGAGATCGTTAGTCCCCTGCTCGTGTACAGCAAGACATCATTGAACTAGAGGAGAAAGGACAAAGGTGGCTGAGCTGCATGGGCTCCATTTTAAACCAAAAAGTACAGAAAGTGTTTTTAAAATCTTGCATGAAAATTTGCTGATCTCAACAAATTTAGTCTGAGCAGCTTTGGCTGATCCTCCTGCCTTCCAGGTGCCCCCCTTGGGCAGCAGAGCCCTGGCCCTGTGACCCCATGAATCACAGGTCATAGTGAGGACAAACAGCTCTCACCACTTACCAGGAAAAACATGCGCTGCTGAAGCCCCTTCCCAGAGAGTTTGCTGAGGCTTCCCAGGCGAATAAACTCCTGCAGAGAAAACAGTTCCCGAGAGTTTGGTGGGAGCGTGCAAACCTGGGTCAACACTGACACTCTGGCTTCCTTATGCCACAGCCCCTTTCATACAAAAAAGTCATAGCGATCATCGTGACTACTGAATGCTGTGCTATGCCTTCTCTAAGCTCCTCTCCTTTCCAGGAAGCTGTGAGACAGGGACCACTATGGGCTCCTCTAAGCACTCAGAGGTCCCGTGGTGTGCCTGCTGGTTCACTCAGGCCTATAATTATGCACTTAACCTGCAGGCCCTGTGGGCTTCCCAATGTGAGGGAGGGGAAAAGGACCTGGTCAGACACAAAGTGGCAGCCAGGGGCCAGAAGTCATAAGCCATAGGAGAGTCCTATGAATAGAGGAATCTTCTCTATGACTTAAAACTTTGCTTCTCAAAAACTCGTAACTATTCTAGGGTAACAGAGCAAGAAGCAAATGTATCTAAGGAACTCTTCCTCCTGAACTGTAAACTCTTGAGGGTATGAATCATTCGGGGTCACTTAGGAAAAAAACCCCAACAAAACTGTCATTAAGAAGTCACTCCCCATTTCCCCTTCTCTTACCACCTGGCAACCACAAATCTGTTCTGTTTAATAACTCTCTGGAGTTGCCTAATCTGGATATTTCATATAAGTTGAATCATATACGTGGCTCTCTGTGTCCAACTTCATTCACTCAGCACAGTGTTTTCAAGTTTCATCCATGTTGTGGCATAGACAAGTGCTTTGTTCCTTCCTGTGGCCGACTATTCATTGTATGGACAGACTGCATTTTATCCATTCAACTGTTGATGGTACATTTTGGTTGTTTCCCCTTTTGTCTAACTGTGAATAGTGTTACCATGGACAAGCATGTTGAAGTTTTTGTTTGAATACTTGTTCTCAATTCTTCTGGGTATGTACCCAGGAGTGGAATTGCTGGGTCCTATGGAAATTGTATGGTTAACTTACTGAGGAACCTTTAAACTGTTTTCCACAGCTCTGCTTTTAAAACATAGTTGCAAGTTCTCTGACATCCATTACAGGTGGGGTCTCTGTTCCTTTCCCTTGGGTATGGGTGGGCTGGTGACTGATTTGACCAATAGAATATGGAAGTGATGCCATGTGACCTCTGAGACTAGGTCATAAAACTACATATAGCCTCTGCTATGTCCTTGGAAACGACTGCTCTTAGAACCCTGGGGTGCAGGTAGTCAGTAAGACCACTCTGAATCCAGACTAATAAGACCCTTCATGGGCTGTCTGTGCAGTCCCAGTTAAGCTCAGCCTCTAGCTATCCCTACCAGATATCAGCCTTGGCCCCTCCAGGCCATTCCACCTGGGACCTCTCTCAATGCCACATGAAGCAGAAGCATCACCTGGCTGAGCCCTGCCCAATTCCTGACTTGCAAAACCATGACACATACTAAAAGGTTGTATTCAGCCACTAATTATTGGAGTATTTTCTCATGGAATAATAAATTCCTGGAACACCTGCCACGAGGTTTGTGTGCTCACAGCAGCTTCTGAACGAAGAATAGGGACGCAGCCAACCTGTTTCGATTCTATAGACTTCGGCATGGCCGAACAACTCTGGTGCTTTATGAAATGTGGATGAAAGACTATGTCTGCTAGTAAATTCAGTGACATATTTTGGAGATCAACAAAGTAATATATAATAAATACTTGCAGGACTGTAGGATGGATGTTATCAGCTGTAAACAATACAACATGAGGAAATGGTGGCTAGGGGACCGCTTTCATCACTGAAGGGTATCAGAGAATAAGAACAGGGACCCTAACATGCCGCTGTCATTCTTGTTTCCACCTCATACATTTGTCGCCTTTGGAACACATGCATTTTTTATCAAATTGTAGGTATCTCAGCTGTAACCTGAGTGGGAAGGGAAAGACAAGGTGCCTGAGGTACTTACTACAGAAAGAAAAGGGAGCGTGGTCCGGCATGTGTGTTCCAGGTCTTCAGGGGCAGGGAGAAGGGCTATGGACTCAGATGTCAATGTCTGAGGGCTGGAGATGGAAAATGTCTCTTGCCTAGAACTTTTTTTTTTTCTAAACTGTGGAACAGGAAAAAAAAAAAAAAAAAAGAAAAAGCCCCTAAAAGCCTTAAGCTCAAGCTGCTGCCTTCCAGAGGGAAATCCATCCAAAGATGTCTAGACTTCTGAGTTTTAACGAAATGACCCCCTTTCCCCTTGCCCCCTCCCCCTCCCTGCTTCCTTTGTTTTGTTTAATGAAAAAGAATGTGCTCCTATAACCTAGAAGGCACACAATTCTTAGGATAGAGAAACACCCCCAGGGGAACTGGCTCAGGCCAAAGTGTCCTGAGATCTTTTTGTTTCAGGGTAAAATCCTGCTTATCAAGACATAAAGCCATCTCAGACTGACCCTAGCAGAAGAGTGAACGGGATTTTGCCGCAAAGCCATGTTAGGGATTAGACTGCAGGTAGTTTAGGGGGCGTTTCTAAAATTACTTGCTCACCTTCAAATCTGTTTTTCAAATTCCACCTGTAGACAAATCTATCAGACCCTTCCTTGTACTCATTACATTATTTGATAATAGAAAATTAATTAATGATAATCAGTGGGCCTTGGTGTGTGGAATGCCCCATCTTGGAAGCCACCTGTTTGAGGGCCTGAGCCCTCCTCCCCATCACTCAGGGCTGACTTGAAACATGAATAGCTGTGAAGCCAGTTGAAGAGCAAAAGAATATGCAGATAAGGTGGGTCTGCAGTTAGTAACCAGCACCTCAATTCTGACTTCACCTTTATAAATAACAATGACCTTTTATTTAATATGTGGTGTGTGCCTCATATATGCAGCGTGTGTATGTCAGCTCCATGTATGAACCTGTAAATTCAATATTATCTCCATTTTTCAGATGAGGAAACTGAAAACCAAAGTGATTAGAAACTTGCCCCAAATTACCTTGTCAGCTATGGGTTATAGAGCCCATATTTGGTTAAATGCTTATGATGCCTTCTACAATGCTGCGCAATGTAACCAGTAACATTGTAACAAGTATATATCTAGTTGTTCAGATAAATGGAGGTGGGGCAGGGGGAAGATAATTCATATTTATTGTGTTAGTTTTGCACATTAAATCTCATTCAGTCCTCATGACCTAGGAAAGAGAGGACATGTTCCCCACGTAATGGAAGGGAAGGAATGTGTCAGTTGGTGAAGTGTTCTAGCTCTGGTGCGGTGAGAATTCCAACCCAGGGCCACCTACTCCACGCCAACACTTTTTCATAGCACCATGGAAAGCTTTCTTCAAAATAAATGATTTACAAATAGTCTGTTTGCCATGTAGCATAATATGGTAAATATTTTGTAATGTCCAAAGGTAAGAGAAAATCACATTGACTTTGCAGGGCTTTACTAAGAATCCTGTGTGGATGGGTGAACGTGGCTGCTGTGTGCTAAAGCCTGGTGGGGTTTTCCCAGCAGGAGAGCTGGCAGAGCTGAAGCAAATCCCAGCTTTAATTTCCACCCATACTCACACATAACTCTTCTGACAACCTTTTACAACTGGTTTTTGGTCAGTTTTGTAATTAGGCTTCCTGACCGAAATACCAAATACACAGAGATATCCCCACATCTTTCCTAGGCTTCACAGGTTTAAAGTTTCCAGGGGAGCTACCTGTCAGATAAGACTGAGAGTCCCTGGCATAACGGCAACTTGTATGAAGGTTGAGGCAGGTAAGGAGCAGATCAGAGACTAAAATTCCCTTCTGGACCTGGGTGATGGATAGTTGAAAACTGGGGAGCTATAGGAGAAAGATCACACAGAAAGATTTGATGAGATGTATCAACTGACTAATAGTTTTGATCCTTAGGAAGAGAACTGCAAAAAGGCAGGCTGTGCCGTGTTTTTAACATTCCCATCGGCCTGGAAGAAGCATATTTATGCAATGAGGCTCTGCTTCGCTGCAAACAACCTGTGTCTCACGAAGGTGCTGGCTCAGTGAAGGTTAACAGCGCAAGGGAAACTGCATTTATCAGAGAATCATGTTCTGGCTAAAACGTTATTTTAATTCCTAATTAAAATTACATTATGTACAGAAAACTGTGTCTTTTAAAAATAGTTTTCATACATTGCAATTTATAGCATGCTTTCATGCACAAACTTTTCTTCTGCCTTTATATAACTATTTTACCCAATTAAAAAATTTTTATCTTCCATTTTCATTTACCTAAATTTGGACCAATAAAATAAGCTATCTCAAATTGTCTCAGAACATGGTAGGGAACAAAGCAAATTAACAAATCAACCAGGAAGGAGGAAAAGCAGAATACGAAGGCAAACACTTGCTTTATCTCCTTCTGACACAAAATTTTCAAATGGCACTGTAATGTTCAAGGTTTTTCCTCCAATTATCCCCCAGGTAGAAGGAAGCCCCTTCAGAAGGAGGATATTTTAACTTGGAGTATCTGTATTCCAAACATTCAAATTTAAATCACTTAAATGTTGCTTTTCTATCTTTACTTCCAATGCATGAGAGAGCACAGCTGCTTACCCTTCCTGGAATCACAAGATTGTCGATGCCAATCAAATCCTTCTTGAGTTCATGCAGCTTCTGGAAATTTTCCATCTTGATCATTGTACCATGAAGCTGTGCCACCATTTCTGTAATCTCTGCCAAAGCAGCTGGTGAAGGAGACACACAGAGACTGCAGCATTGATGACAGATAAGGGTTTTCCCCAACATATTTAAGCTCCACTCTCCAGGGTAGTATCTTCCAGTAGCTGAACTATGTTAGATGCTGTCCTTCTAGGGAAAACACTGCTACTTCTCATGAATAAAAACCAAGTGATTTGTTTTAATGGGTCTACTTTACTTTATCTATTTAATCACTTAGCTTGAGTTCCCCAAACGCATCGTGACAATGTAAGTTGGCATAGAAGGGAAAACTTCAGGGGAATAAGAGTTCCTGGAATTCTGTCTCCAGGGCAGAGATTTTTTTACCCCCTTCTCTGAAAGTAGAGAGTCCAGAGAAGCCAAAGAAAAGTCTGGGGCAAAGAGGGATCTTTCTGGGAGACAGTCTAATTGATAGTGCACCTTCTTAGTAATGAACACTTATTCCAGCACTTCCTAGCATTACCTTCTGCAGAAATCATACTGTTTACCAAGATGGTTGTAAAGAATAACTGCAAAACAAAACTTTATTTTACAATACGGGCACATCCTGTCTATGCTGGTAGGCACCCGCATACAAGCATACAAGGAGCTATACATGTATACATGTATACAAGGAGCTAATGCCCAATTAGCATGAGTTTGGCTGGCATGCAAAGCCACCACAGCTGAGCATTTAGGTACTTTTGTCAAGAAAGCAAAACTACTTGTCAACTGAACTTCAGTCATCAGAAAACTAAGCACCTCCTTTATCCCAGCACTTCAATTTTGGAAGGGAAGCATATTGTGTTCTTGCTTTCTCCCTGTGGATGCAAATTAAAGGCTTCCTGGCTTATCACAGAATGCTTGGTCTAAGCCATAGTGACAAACCCCAAGGCGTGCTCAGTCTTCAGACATTACTAGCCTGTTTAGTCCAATGAGCAATTACTAGGCACCAAATGCTCGGTGGGGTCGGGGTGAGGAGCCCTTCAGGTGAGAGACGGCGCCCGGGTCTCCAGGAGCTCACGCAGCAGGCAGTCTTCATCTCTGACCTTCAGGAAATGGATGTTCAGGCGTACTCTGATTTCCATGGCCTTTTCACAGTGATGTCACCATATGGTTTAAGTTATATGACAAACGCTTCTTCCACTTAATTGTCAAGGATAGACTTTTCTCACTGGGGACTATTTAGTAAAATGCAAACTGGGCAAGTCAGCCAAAGATAGCACATGCAAAACTAAAGATGTTTCTCGCCCTCCTGGGTAACATATCTGTACAGCTCTGAGTCCTCAGAGCTGGAATGGCTTTGGGTCATCCTGTCCAGGCAACTCTGATACAACAGAACAAGATAGGCAGGCAGAGAAGGTCATCTAACCTCATGGGTCAGGGACTGAGGCTTAAAGGAGGAGGAACATTGTGCAGGAAAGGACAAGGAGGTGGCAGCAATGACTCCAAACAGAAGGAAGAGAATATGCCAAGGCATGAGGCATGAAGCATCATGGTTTGTTTTAAAGACTGATAGTAATAGAGAAGGAAATTTTACCCTTTGTGACAGCATGGATGGACCTGGAGAACATTATGCGAAGTGAAGTAAGCCAGTCAGAGAAAGACAAATACCATATAACCTCACTCATATGCGGAATCTAATGAACAAACTGATCTAACAGGCAAATAGAGACAGACCCATAGTTAGAGAGCAGGATGAGAGCCAAGGGGTGGGGAGGGTAGGGGTGGAGGGATTGAGCAAAAGGAAAAAGGACTCATGGACATGGACAGCACTGGTGATTAAGGGAGGGAGGGGAGTATAAGGGACAAATGGCAATGGAAAAAAAAAGAAACTTTCAGAAACAAAACAAAAATTAAAAAATTAAAAAAAAAGAATTGATTCAGGTGAAATGCTCAGTAAGGTGACTGACATTTTACCCATGCCCAGCAGCAATGAGCACTATTTGCCACCAGCAATTTTCCACGGGCGGTCCAAGGAGGCAGTGATGAGTTTCAACTGTGTAGGTAGAGGAAAGGTTCTTGGGGGGGCTGACTCTATATGTAACTTCTCTAGGGCTGATTGCACTAAACCACTCAGGATCAAAGGAGAAAATGTATGTAATAGGGAAAAGAAAAGAGAGGTCCTAATGATCATCACTTTTTTAATGAAAAGATCAAGAGATAAGAGAAAATATTTGACCAGGTACTAAAAACCAGTGCCTGCCCAGCATGATTATGAAAACCTGGGACTGTGACCACAGAGCTCTTCCCCAGAGAAACCCCTTTCCTGCAGGGCTGGGTCTGGCGGTGCCGGTCCTGTGCCTACCTCGGCAGTCTCTGAAGTCAGTGTGGTTGGGTGGGTGATGCTTGCACAGCCGCTCCAGGACCTGCTTGTAGTGCATAAGTCGGTGCAGAGGGCGCAGGAGGAATGTGTTGAGAGGCAAATAGCACACCTTCTGCAGCTCAAAGTCTCTGCACAAGTTCTCCAGCCGCCGGGAGCTCCTGATGCTGGTCTCCAGGGCCTCCAAAGCCTCGCTGTGCTTCCACAGGTGAGCAGCCAGTTGCTGGTGGGGGTGAAAGACAAGGGCTAGGGTCAGAGTCCTGATCAGCTGAATTGAATGTGCATGTGGTCCACCCATTGACTTTTGGGAAAAAAGTCACCTCACCTTTACTTTCCTTCATTTTATTAAATTTCACATTTTTCAAATTTTACAATTTATTTCATTATATTAAGTTTCAGGATGAAATAAAAAGCTCTAATAAAGCAATGAACAGTTTAAAATACATAGGGTTTGTAAAACAAGAGACTTATGTGTCACATTAGAGGTATAAATGTTCTTTTGAAAGCCAGACTGGCAAAACTGAGAAGAAATAAATGAACAGGAGCTCCTTCAGGGGCCTGTGGCTTTCTTCCACATGTCATAAGATGTCAAATAGACCAGAGCCATTCAATAAATGCCATACAATTACAAACATATATTTCTGATTAACTCCCACACAGTGCCTGAGTATCTGTCACCAGCCCCCTTCCCAGCTAGATTCCAGGGAGCTGGATGGGAATTAGCCTCCCTACTTTTCCAGGGTCTGACCGAAATCCTTTGCTTGACCACACATTGGTCAGGCTCCAGAACCTTCTCTCAGACCTGTAAGTGCATTTTCATGTAAATTTAGTTTTAGCAAGAACCCTGCTAAGGCAGTTAAACCAGAACCCCCCTCAAGTTCCTCATCTCCTACCATCCTGAAGGTGATGTCTGATCACCCTGGCCTGTCCTCAACAAGAATCCCTCCTTACCTCAGATGTTTTCTCTTAGTAGTTTTCCATTCTGACCCTGACCTTGCTCCTTAGTTATAAATTCCCACTTGCCCATGCTGTATTCAGAGTTAAGCCTATGCCACCCTCACTATAAAATCTCACTGCGGTGGTCCCACATCTATCACAACCGCCCTGAATAAAGTCTGCCTTACCATTAACAAGGGTAGAATATTTTTTTCCTTTAACAAGTCATGGTGGAGACAGATGCAGGGTAAACAGTTTGATGGTAAAGTAGTAAAGGTGGGCTGCATCCTCATGGCAGGCGGGGAGGAGCACCAGGGAGCACGCTTCCAGACAGATAGGGCACTCATGGGATGGGCGAGACACAACACCCCAGGACTAGAGAACAGTAGTTGTTCTCAAGTCTTACCCCATAAGTACTTACCAGGAATGGGCTTACTATCTGTGTGCTGCTGCCAGCCCCTACACCTACAGTTCTAATCCCAACATCTGCACTCGCACTCTCCAGAAACATCTAGAAACCCAACGAATTCAGACACAAACCTGCCATCACCTGCCACACCTGGGGCCACCCTGTGATTCTCTTAACTTCAAGAACAATGCCACCATCAACCACTTACTCAAGAAAGAAAATGCTGGAGAACATTCCAGAGTCCCTCATTTTTTGAATCCTTCACCAAGTCCTACCAATTCTACCTCCTAAAACCATCAAACCTGTGTCCGTCTTCACCCCTGCAGTTTTGAGCCTTGCGCCATCCACCACTGTAATGGTGTCTCCACTGGAATCTCTGCCACCACTCCTCACCCACCACCATGAACTTAAAATTTATCAGCCACCAACATGAACTTAAAATTTAACTGAGCAGGTCACCTCTTGCCTTAGATATGACAAGAGCTCCCACCATCTTAAGATAACCCCCATAGTTTTCAGCAGGGTGCACAGGTGAAGACTCCTAGCCTTCCATGTTCACCTCTTGCTGCTCATCCCAGGCCATCCACTGAACAGCCTGTACTTGAATGTGCCACAGCCTCTGCATATGACACTAGCCTCCGAAGCCATCCCTCCACCCCAGCCCTGCCTCGCCCTTCAGGGTCAGCTCTGAGGCCTTCCCTGGTTTCCAGCAGAGTTAGGGGCTCGTTTACCCTCCTGCACTCACACTGTGTTTGTCCACCTTGTCCTTATCACTGGTCTCCTCCGTAGAGTTTATTTTGTGCCTTCTTAAAAAAATACATAGATTCATAGGAAGTTGCAAAGAAATGTACAAGGAGATCATATGCACCTTCACTTGGCCTTCCTCATGCTACTATTAAGCACAACAGGGCAATATCACAACCAGAAAACCGACACTGGTACAATCCACAGAGTTTATTTGGATTACACCAAATAAACAGTTACACAATGCCAGTTATACAATGCCTTGCCCTGTGTGTGTGCATGCAAGCAGTGTCATGCCACTACGTCCGTAGGACCTGATATACATAGTAGGTGCTCCATAAATGTCTGTTGCCTGCAGGCATTAATGAACAAATGAACCATATGCATGCATGTAGCTGTGGCAGGAGTCTTACAAGGACCTGAGTGCTTGAAGAAGTGAGTTCATGGTCACTGGAACACAGAGTAGAATGTGAAAGAATGGAGAGAAGGGGTCTGGAAAGAGTCTGAAGGCTTTATCCTCAGGTTTAAAGTTTGGACTGAATTCTCCAAATCATGACAAGGAGAGTTTTGAACCTTGTCAGTCAGGCTGTAATATAAAGGCTGGTACAAAGGCTCAATGGGAAGTGAGGAGACTCATCAGGCCCTGGCTGGTGTGGCTCAGTGGATGGAGCATGGGCCTGAGAACCAAAGGGCACATGCCTGGGTTGCTGGCCAGGTCCCCAGTAGGAGGTGTGCGAGAGGCAACCACACATTGATGTTTCTCTCCTTCTCTTCCTCCCCTCCTCTCTGTCTAAAAATAAATAAACAAAATCTTTAAAAAATAAAAGAGAGACTCGTCAGGAAGCTGGGCAAGTCATCCAGGAAAGAGAAAACAGAGCCAGAAAAAGTAATGTCACAGGAGTTTAAGGCAGGAGGTCGAGGCCTGGGGAGACGGACAACTCAGGTGCAAATGAAGGTCCCAGCTTGGGTGGCAGGTGAAGGGTCAAGATGAAAGGTGGGGACCTCCTTTCTTTGTGTGGATATTGAAGTGCCTTTGTGCATGTGGCAGATGAGTTTCCAGTTAGAAGTTTACTGTGTGGGTTAGAGGTCACAGTTTGGATATCTCTGCCTTTCCAATGGGGATTGGAGCCCCTGGCCCAGCTCCTTCAGTCCTGTGCAGAGGGCCTGGGAACAGATGAAGAGTAAAGACAGCGCCCTGCCGAGCCTCTGCAAATGCAGGTTGGGGGATGGGTGGGAAAAGACAGTGAAAGATCACCTTAAGCATTTTGGATAAAAATGCTAACCTGGGCTTCTGTATCTTCTGCTGCTCCTTTCCACACTTCACATAAATTCTTTAAAACCAACAATAATAACTAAAAAATAATAATCTCCAAAAGTCTGCTAGTGGCTCTGAGCCTCCCCACTTATTTCCATTTTGCTTGTGCAGAGTTCCGTACTATAAATGCTCATGGCGTCGGCCCAATAACTAAAAGGCCAGCACAGCTGAGGAAGCTGACAAAATGCAAAAATGCCAACTTACCAGACTGAGGAGACAGAACTGTTAGGAGCAGAAATCGGGTATATTTTTAGGTCTTAGGTGCTAGGTTAACAGAGAAGAGGGCTGATGTGTACTCAATGTCAGCTCTCCATGGAAAGTCAGCAGACAGGCCACAGAGAGCCACAAAGTCGAGCTGGTAAATGGAGAACTCTGGGGACTGTCCCTTAGGGGCTGGGGAATGAACTGGCAGGGCTCCGCTGCTGTCCCCACAGGCCCATGGTGGAGCCCAGGCCTCCTTGAAGGGAGCAAGCTCAGTCTTATGATCTCAGATAAAAGAAACACTGTGAGAAAAGGCAAAAAAATCAAATTGGGCCAAAAAAAAGTATAGAACATGGGAAAAGAGTTTTTCTGTGAGGAAAAGTAATTGGGAAGGAAAACAGTAACAAAAACATGTCATAGAGAGAGAAAAAGGGCTATTTTTAACAAGTGACAAAAGCCAGGCTGAAAAGGCTACATATACAGTGATTTCAACTATATGACATTCTGGAAAAGGCCAAACTGTGGAGACAGTAAAAGATCAGTAGTGGCCAGGGTGGAAAGGTGGCAGGGATGAACAGGAGGAGCACAGAGGACTGTTAGGACAGTGAAACGTTCCTGAATGTGACTGTCATGGTGGATATGTGACATTATGCACTTGGGAGAATCCATGGAGTGTACAACACAAAAAGTGAATCTTAATGTAAATTATGGATTTAACTAATAATATATCCATATTGGTTCATCAGTTGTAACAAATGTGCCACACAGATGCATGATAATGGGGGGATCCTGTATATATGGGATGATGGTGAGAATATGGGATTATTATGTAATTATTATATAATATATATATTTTTAAAAACCACCATGGACATGAACAGATGTCTGGTACTGTTACATCTGAGTTTTATACATCAACTCATTGTGGCAGTAACAATACCATAGATGTGGGACATCTTGGATAATTCTTGCTTTTTTATTTAAAAGAACTTCCATCTTTATTTATTTATTTTTAAAAAAGATTTTATTTTATTTTTTAG
>VMDR010007632.1:0-39668 GCA_007922815.1 Macrotus californicus
GTTCCTAAGCCTCTCCTCATTTATTTGAATTCTTGTTTCTTCATTCTGTTCTGGTTGAATGTTTATTTCTTCCTTGTTCTCCAAATCATTGATTTGAGTCCCTGTTTCCTTCCCATCACTGTTGGTTCCTTGTATATTTTTCTTTACTTCACTTTACATAGTCTCTACTTTTTCCTCTATTTTGTGACCATGCTCAACCATTTCTGTGAGCATTGTGATTACCAGTGTTTTGAACTCTGCATCAGATAGGTTGTCTATCTCCTCATAGTTCTTTTTCTTAGTTCTTTTTCTGGAGTTTTGATCTGTTTTCATTTGGGCCATATTTCTTTGTCTCAGCACACCTATTACATTTTAAGGGACAACCCATGTGGCTGCATTGTGGCACTGGATGTGGGGGAGCAGTCTGAAAAGTAACAGTAAAGTAACAGTAAAAAGTAAGAGTAACAGCTCTTGGCTCTCTCCCCACTTTCAATCACTTCCCCTGTTACCCATAAGCAAATCGGGCCCTTCTGGAGCTGATTTCTGGGTGGGTGGGGTGTGTATATTCTAGGACTCTGTGGGTCTCTCCAACAAAATCTCCCATGAGGCTGGGCGTCTCTCCAGCCTCTGAAACCCCCACAGGTCTTTACCACCAGAGGTTTTGAGGCTTTATTTTCCCGTGCTAGATCCCTGGGTTTTGCAGTCTATCTTGCTCCCCGTTGTTCTTCCTGGTTATCTGCGTGCAAATGTGGGACTGCTGATGTGTTGGCTGCTGCCTTGAACATTCCGGTCTGCCAGGCACCCCCTTGCCCACCCAGTCCTTCAGCTGCCACCTTGCCCCATGTCCTCTCCGCCCCAGCTGCCCATCTCTGCCCCTCCTACTGGTATGTATGAATGTTTCTACTTTAACTCCTTGGTTGTCGGACTTCCGTATAGTTCGATTTTCTGGCAGTTCTGGTTACTTTTTGTTTTTACATCTGTTGTTGCCCTTCTTTTGCCTGCGAGGAGGCAAAGTGTATCTACCTATGCCTCCATCTTGGCTGCAAGTCCAGTTTTTAAGTTTTTAATTCTATCACTAACAATCATGTCACAAAATCAGACCACAAATCTAATTTAATTAAATCAGCAAAGAAATCACCCATATCATTGACAGGTAAATGTGATTAGAAAATGAAAACTGTTAGATGTTTCATTTTTTGTTCATGAGGAAAATGTAAGTGAAACAACCAATGTGTGTGTTGCAACTGTACATGTTTATGAATGACATGAGCTACTTTGCTGAATCAGATAAGTTTTTTTTAAAGATTTTATTTATTTATTTTAGACAGAGGGGAAGTGAGGGAGAAAGAGGAGGGAGAGAAACATCAATGTGTGGTTGCCTCTCACATGCCCCCCACTGAGGACCTGACCTGGCCTGCAACCCAGGCGTGTGCCCTGACTGGGAATCAAACTGGTGCCCCTGTCGTTCACAGGCCGGCACTCAATCCACTGAGCCACACCAGCCAGGGCCAGATAATAGTTTTGAATACTGGAAGAATAGTTCCTCAACTCACAACATAATGAATTTAGACATGACTCTTTCATGTTTAATCTGTATGACTGTGATTTCCTCACCACTTTCTTAAATCAATAGGAGTCAACAAACAACAGCTCTTGATTTTGTCAATGTGATTTGGAACACGGCCATATTGATTCATTTCCACATCATCTATTGCTGCTTTTGTTTACAACAGCAGAGCTGAGTAGCTGCAACAGAAACCATGTGGTGGCCCACCACAAAGCCTAAAATATTGACTAGTGGGCCCTTTACAGAAAAAGTTTTCAGATCTGTGGCTTAGGCAATCAGCAAAACAATAAAGCAAGCTCTAATATCCAACCTGCAAATATTGTCACCATGGGCAATGCCAAGCCATCAATATGTCCTCACTGACCTCTGAGTTGTGAAGAGAGGCAAATAGCACACCGTTATATTATGTATAGTATTTCTACACTATAGATTAAATATATATAAATAACCTCAAGAAAAGAGAGGAGTAAAATACATAAAGTAACTAGAAAGCCATGAGTTTTACACACTTATTTTAATATACTTTATTTAATTATAAGGTCATATAATTTAATTTTTAATAATGGTGTTGAACAACTAGCTCACCAAATTAGTGAAAATTTAACAATTGGTTTCTATGAGCCACTAGGGTTGGCTTCAGCCCATCATTGGATAAAGTATGCTGTCAAATGTATTATAAACACGCAACTGAGATCATGCCTGCATAGCTGTATAGGATTCTATATGCACAGAATATCTCTGGAGGATGCATAAGAATCTGAGAACAGTCATTGCTTCTAGCGTGGGCACTGGGGGTCTAGGACTTGGGGTCATCTATAGATTTATTTTTTACTGTATATTCTTTTGTATAGTTTCACATTTTTCATCATATGCCTATGTTATCCTTAAAACCTCAATTAATAATAATTATAATAATTACTATTTTTATCCTCTTCCAAGAACATACTTATTAATTTTAGAGAGAGGGGATGGGAGGGAGAGAGAGAAAAATATCGATGTGAGAGAGAAACATCAATTGGCTGCCTCTCCTACACACCCCACCTGGAGACCAAACCCAGAACTCAGGCATGTGTCCTGACCAGGAACTGAGCCCATGACCTTTTGGTTTACAGGACAAGGCTCCAACAAATTGAGCCACACTGGCCAGGTACCAACTTATTATTTTTTAAGTAGATAATTAAATTATTTCTTCCTGGATTTCCCTTTTACCCTGGAGAGTCTGGCGATACTCTGGCACAGCCCACCTCTGGGGTGGAGGTGGGAGGCATGCTTCCTGAGGTAAAAGTTCATCAGGGAGAAGAGCCCCTATGATTTAGCACTCTTCCCACATGAAAACAATGGCCTGAAAGCAACCTTGGGAGCTTTGGGCCCATTGCATTGTCCTGACTCATCTTTCTTCCTTCATATCTGTTTATTAATCTTTCCTGGAAAAGTTAAGTAAGCTTTGCTCCTTAGCCAATTTTTCTGGCATTTTGAATAGCAGGCCACAAGGTCCTGCCTTCCAAGTCTTCCTGACTGTATTTACCTCAGTGCTTCAGTGCCCTGGGCTGTGTCTGTTCCAGATCAGTGAAGCGGCTGCCGGCAAAGGTCCACACACTTTCTTGACCCCAAGCAGCTACTCCATGGTTCTTTGCTGTTCTTCAGATATTTTGAAACCTCTTTCTGACCCCCTTGATCCTGATGTGAGACCTGTCTCACCTTTCCCACTTTGGTCCTGACCTGGACACTGGCCTTGTGGTAGCACCTTTCCCACAGGTCCAGTCTGAACTGACTTATTACCATCCAGATGCCCAGCTTAGCTTTGGTCAGTCCCTGCCCAGTCCTCCAACCTTCTCTATCCCAGCTCCTATCTTCCCCTGAATCCACAACCAGATATGCTTATAACCTCACCTCAGACTCCAAACTATTGAGTCATGCGTGTCCAGGTTCTGCCAGCCAAAGACGTAACCATGTGTTTGTTTTCTAGGCAAGATTTCCTCAGTGCCAAAAGGCAGCAACAGGTGTGTCTACGGTGTTCTTGCAAGTTCCTAATGGCTTCTTTTCCCAGCTTCAACTACTAGGCTAGATGAGGTTAGGGGGTATCTCTGGTAAGGTTCCCCCGAAGCTGATCTTGAGACAAATTAGTATCAAAGTAAATTATTGGGGTGTGTTCCCAAGAGATATTGGTAGGAGCATGGAAAAGATAAACAGGAAAAGGAAAGAAGCCAAGCAAGTACGCAGTATTTTTGTTTGTTTTTATTTACTTTAAATATTTTTTTAATTTTTCAATTGTGGTTGACATATAACATTATATTAGTTTCAGGTGTGTAACCCAGTGATTAGACATTCTATAACCTACTAAGTGATCATTCTGATAAATCTCATATCCATCTGACCATATGTAATTATTACAATGTTATTGACTGTGCTGTACTTTACATCCCAGTGACTATTCTGTTACTACCAATTTGTATATCTTAATCCCTTCACCTTTTTTATTCAGGCCCCTAATCACCCACCCATCTGGCAGTTGTCAAAATGTTCTATTTATGACTCCATTTCTGTTCTGCTTTTTTGTTTATTTTGTTTTTTAGATTCAAATATTGATAGATATATATTTATTGCCATTGTATTTTTCATATTTTTTATTTTTTTCTACTTCTTAAAGAAGACCTTTTAATATTTCATGTAATACTGGCTTGGTGGTTTTAAACTCCTTTAGCTTGTTCTTGTCTGGGAAAGTCTTTATAGGTCTTTTGATTCTAAACGATAGCTTTGCTAGGTAGAGTAATCTTGGTTTTAGGTCCTTGCTTGTCATCAATTTGACAAGCCAATCCCTTCTGCCTACAAGTTTCTGTTGAGAAATCAGCTGAACGTCTTATGGGAACCCCTTTGTGGGTAACTATCTACTTTTTTCTTGCTGCTTTTCAGATTCTTTCTTTGTCTTTAACCTTTGGCATTCTAATTATGATGTGTCTTGGTGTGAGCCTCTTTATGTTCATCTTGTTTGAGACTCTCTCTGCTTTCTGGACTTGTATGTCTATTGTTTATGTCCTTCACCAGGTTAGGGAACTTTTCTATATATTTTTTTCCACATAACTTTTCAATTCCCTGCTCTCTCTCTTCTCCTACGGCACCCCCATGATGGAAATGTTGGTACACTTGAAGTTGTCCCAGAGGCTGTTTATACTGTCCTCATTTTTTTTTCTAGATTCTACATTTCTAATATTCTAGATTCTTTTTTCTTTTTTGCTGTTCTGATTGGGTGTTTTCTGCCTTCTTATCTTCCAAAGCTCTGCTTTGATCTTCTGCTTCATCTACTTCATTGTTGATTCCCTTGTGTTGTAGTCTTTATTTCAATTAATGCATTCCTGTTTTCTGAGTGGTTCTTTTTTTTTGTTTTCTAGTTCCATTTTGATGTTTCCTATCTCTCTGTTGAAGTTCTCACTAAGTTCATTTACTCTTCTCCTATGTTTTTTGGGCATCTTTATAATCAGTGTTTTGACCTCTGCATCTAGTAGATTCCCTTTCTTCATTTTGTTTAGTTCTTTTTCAGAAATTTTGTTCTATTTTTTCATTTGGGGCATGTTTATTTGTCTTCACATTTTGGCAGCCTCCCTGTGTTTGTTTCCATGTATTATGTAGAGCTGCTATGTCTCCCAGGCTTGGTAAAGTAGCATAATGTTGTAGATGTCCTGTAGGTTTCAGAGGCACAGTCTCCCCATTCACCTGAGCTGGGCACTCCAGATGTGCCCTACCATGTGGGCTGCGTACACCCTCCTGTTGTAGTTGAGCCTTGATTGCTGTCGGCACATAATGGGATGGACTTACCCCCAGGCCAGCTGGCTACAGCCACCATGGAGAATCAGCTGTGCAGGGCCCCACCCCATGGAGCAGGACTTAATTCAACAGGGATCTAGTTCACTGTATTTTCCTCTTTAATGTGTCACTTGTGGAGGTGGTTGGGAGTTGCTTTGATGTGATTTGAAGCTGTCCACTGTTGCACTGTTTCTGGGGCCTCTGAGGAGATGCAGACCAAAGTCAGCTGCCACCCATGTTCTGCTTGGGGCCACCTGGCATGAGTACAAAGTGATCTGGAGATGGCTTCTACTTGTGCTGGGCTTGAAAGTGCCCAGGAGATGCCAAGCTGTGAACCAAGGCTGCTGATAGTGCTGGACCTAGGACCACTTAGCACAAGGTACAGGGCACGCTGAGGCCAGATGTTGCTTGTTTGAGAGATTTTAGGAAAGTTTGAAGCATCAGCCAGGATTGGCTGTTTATATGGAAAGCCAGTGGAAACAGCTTGGGTGGGCCCACAGATTGGATAGGGCAGGGCCTCAGGGAACCACTAGGGCAGGGTAAACAGTGATAGCCTGCTTGGTGAAGACTGTTGGGGAGGGCTCAGGAAAGAAACAATGGCCTCTGCTAGCTCTTCTATCTGGTTGAAAGATGCCCCTCTAGCTCTTGCCCTAAAGCCAGACAATTCAGTTTTTTCCTGTATGTCCTTGGTTTGTTTTGAGCTGCTGCCCCAGCACTGAAGCTCAGAACTAGTGAGTCTGAATAAGTCCATGAGTGGGCCCTTTAAGCAGAATGCCTGGGACTCTGGAAGCCCTTCATCTGACTCAGCCACAAATCTTGCTGATTTTTAGAGAAAGAAGTTATGGGGACTTCTTATCCCAGCACTGGAACCCTGATGTGGGGTTGTGACCCTTCACTCCTAAGGGGGAACCTTGGCAGCAGAAATATCTCTCCCAATTTTTAATCTCCACATCTGGGTGTGGGACCAGCACAGTTCAGCATCTCCACCCTTCCTACCAGTCTCAGTGTGGCTTCTTCTTTATATCCTTAGACATAGAACTTCTCTTCAGTTAGATGTCAGGTGGTTTTCTTTCTTTCTCTCTTTCTTTCTTTCTTTCTTTCTTTCTTTCTTTCTTTCTTTCTTTCTTTCTTTCTTTCTCTTTCTCTTTAAAAATATTTTTTTTTATTTATTTTTAAAGAGAGGAGAAGGGAGGGAGAAAGAGAAGGAGAGAAATATCAATATGTGGTTGACTCATATGCATCCCCAACTGGGAACCTGGCCTGCAACCTAGGCATGTGCCCTGGCTGGGAATCAAACCGGTGACCCTGTGGTGCACAGGCTGGCACCCAATCCACTGAGCCACACACACCAGGGCCCAGGCGGTTCTTTCTAAATGATGATTGTTCTATAGTTTAGTTGTAATTCTGATGTGGTTGTAGGAGGATATGAGTACTGCATTTACCTATGCCACCATCTTTAACAACTCTAACAATGCAATATTTATTTTTTTAAGTTTTTAATTATATTTTTATGTACATTACCATTTAGACCTCTTATGCCCTCCTTGCCAACGCCCCCCACAATCACCACACTGTTGTCCATATCCATGCGTCCTTTTTGCTTAAACCCTGCCCCCCAAACTCCCTCCTCCTTAGCTGTCTACCTGTTCTCTATCTATGAATCTGTCTTTATTTTCCATGTTAGTTCAGTTTGTTCATTAGACTCCACATATGAGTGAAATCATATGGTATTTGCTTTTCTCTGACTGGCTTATTTCACTTAGCATAACATTCTCCAGGTCTATTCATACTGTAGAAAAGGGTAAAATTTTCTTCTTCTTTTTTTTAAATAGTGGAGTTTTTTAAAAAAAGGTTTCATTTATTTATTTTTAGAGAGAGGGGAAGAGAGGCAGAAAGAGAGGGAGAGAAACATCAATGTGTTGTTGCCTCTCATGTGGCCCCCACTGGGGATCTGGACCACAACCCAGCCATGTGCTCTGACTGGGAATCGAACTGGAAACCCTTTGGTTTGCAGGCTGTGCTCAATCCATTGAGCTACACCAGCCAGGGCAATTTTTGTGTGTGTGTTTTTTTTTGTGACTGAGTATTCTATTGTGTAAATGTCCCATAGTTGTTCTATCCACTCATCTACTGATGGACACTTGGGTTGCTTCTATAACTTGGTGATTGTAAATAATGCTACAATGAACATAGAGGTGCTTATGTTCTTTTGGATTAGTGTTTTGGGTTCCTTGTAGATATTTCCAGAAGTGGGATTGCTGGGTCAAAAGGCAGATTCATTTTTAATTTTCTGAGTTATTTCCACACTACTTTCCACAGTGGCTGCACCTACCAGTCTGCATTCCCACCAACAATGCAGAAGGGTTCCCTTTTCTCACATCCTCACCAGCACTTGTTGTTTACTGGTTTATTGATAATAGCCTTTCTGACTGATGTGAGGTGATATCTCATTGTGCTTTTTATTTGCATTTCTCTCATAATTAGTGACATTGAGTATCTTTTCATATGTCTATTTTCCATCTGTATGTCCTCTTTGGAGAAGTGTCTATTCAGTCTTTTGCCCATTTTTTAATTTAGCTGGGTTTGTTTTTTTTTTTGGTGTTGAGTTTTGTAAGTTCTTTATTAGTTTTGGATATTAACCCCTTATCAGATGTGTCACTTAATACATTCTCCCATTCCATGTGTTGTCTTTTTATTTTGTTGATGTATTCCTTTGCTGTGTAAAAACTTTTTAGTTTGATGTAGTCCCATTTGTTTATTTTTTTCTTTTGTTTCTCTTGCCTGGGTAGACATAGCTGATAAAATATTGTTGTAAGTAATGTCCAAGATTTTGCTGCCTATGTTTTCTTCTACAATTTTTATGGTTTCAGGTCTAACATTTAAGTCTTTAATTTATTTTGAATTTATTCTTGTGTGTGGTATAAGAAGGTCGTCTAGTTTCATTTTTCTGCATATATCTGTCCAACTTTCCCAACATGATTTATTGAATAAATTACAGTTAGCCCATTGTATGTGCTTACTTCCTCTGTTAAATATTAACTGACTATAGAGGTGTGGGTTTATTTCTGGGCTCTCTATTCTGTTCCATTGATCTACATGTCTGTTTTTATGACAGTACCATGCTGTTCTGAGTACTATGGCTTTGTAGTATGGTTTGATATTAGGCAGTGTGATTCCTTGAACTTTGTTCTTATTTCTCAGGATAGCTGTTGCTATGCTGGGCCTTTTGTGGAATACCAGACTGGAACCAAGGAAGGTCCACCCAAGCTGCAGTGTTAATGGTGGAGAGGAGGGTACCAAGGTGAAAGTGAGGA
This sequence comes from Macrotus californicus, assembly GCA_007922815.1. Lineage (NCBI taxonomy): Eukaryota > Metazoa > Chordata > Mammalia > Chiroptera > Phyllostomidae > Macrotus > Macrotus californicus. The sequence goes on from VMDR010007632.1 coordinate 8,659, forward strand.
ACCCATTTAGGAGGCTATGCAGTGGTTCAAGTGAGAGATAATGTATACTTGTGCAAGGATGGCAGGAGAGATGGAGGAAAGAAAGCTCCATCATTAAGAATTAGCAGGGCTGACTTGCATCTAAGATGGAGGCATACGTAGATATGCTTTTCTTCCTCGCACAACCAAAAGAAGGACAACAACCAATTTAAAAACAAAAATCACCAGAATGTCCTGAAAATTGAATGGTATACAAGCCCAACAACCAAGGAGTTAAAGACGAAACATTCATCCAGATTGGTAGGAGGGGCACAGACAAGCAGCAGGGGCAGATGGGATGCATGGCAAGGTAGCAACAGGTGGACTGGGCAGGTGATGCGGAGGCTGGCAAATCAGGTGGCCCCAAGTGAGGAATGAGACAAATCATACAATCCAAGGTTCCAATGCGGGAAAATAAAGCCTTAAAATGTCTGGCTGTGAAAATCTGTGGGGGTTGCAGCTGTGGGAGAAACTCCCAGTCTCACAGGAGAGTCCATTGGAGGGAACGACGGGGTCCTAGAATGTGCACAAACCCACACACCTGGGAATCAGCACCAGAAGGGCCCAATCTGCTTGTGGGTAGCAGGGGAATTGACTGAAAGTGGGGTGAGAGCCCAGCAAATGGCATTGTTCTCTTTCTGACCCCTTCCCCACATACAGTATCACAATGCAGCTAAGTGGGTTGCTCCTCCCTGGCCAATACCTAAGGCTCAGCCCCTTGCAACATAACAGGTCTGCCGAGACAATGAAAAATGGCCCAAATGGGAGAACAGATCAAAACTCCAGAAAAAGAGCCCTGGCTGGTGTCACTCAGTGGATTGAATGCCAGCCTGTAAACCCAAGTGTTGCTGTTTTGATTTCCAGTCAGGGCACATGCCTGGGTTGTAGGCTAGGTCAGGTCCCCAGTAGGGGATGCATGAGAGGCAACTACACATTGATGTTTCTCTTCCTCTCTTTCTTCCTCCCTTCCCCTCTGTCTAAAATTAAAAACAAACAAACAAACAAACAAACAAACAAAAAAAGAACTAAGCAACGAGGAGATAGCCAACTTATCAGATGGAGAGTTGTAAACAATGATAATCAGGATGCTCACAGAAATAATTCAGTATGGACGCAAAAAAAAAAGGAAGAAATGAAGGCTATACAAAGTGAAAAAAGAAAAAAATGTACAGGGAACCAATGGAGAGGGGAAGGAAACAAGGACTCAAATCAATGATTTGGAACAAAAAGAAAAATAAACATGCAACCAGAACAGAATGAAAAAACAAGAATTCAAAAAAAAAAAATGAGAGACTTAGGAACGTCTGGGACAACTTTAAACATCCCAACATCTGAATCATAGGGGTGCCAGAAGGAGAAAAAGAACAAGAAATTGAAAATGTACTTGAAAAAATAATGAAGGAAAACTTTCCCAATCTGGTGAAGAAAATAAACATGCAAGTCCAGGAAGGTCAGAGTCTCCCAAAGAAATTGGACTCAAGGAAGCACACACAAAGCCACATCATAATTAAATTACCCAAGATTAAAGATAAGGAGAGACTTTTAAATGCAGCAAGAGAAAAGGAGACAGTTACCTACAAAAGAGTTCCCATAAGGCTAGTAGTTGATTTCTCAAAAGAAACCTTTCAGGCAAAAAGGGGCTGGAAAGAAGTATTCCAAGTCAGGAAAAGGCAAGGACCTACATCCAACATGACTCTGTCCAGCAAAGCTATCATTTAGAATGGAAGGGCAGATCAAGTGCTTCCCAGATAAGGTCAAGTTAAAGGAGTTCATCATCACCTAGCCCTTATTATACAAGATGTTAAAGGGATTTATCTAAGAAAAAGGAGAAGATCAAAACTATGAATAGTAAAATGACAACAAATTCGCAACTATCAACAACTGAACCTAGAAAACAAAAACAAATTAAGCAAACAACTGGAACAGGAACAGAATCACAGAAATGGAGATCACATGGAGGGTTATCAGCAGGAAGGAGGAGAGGGGAGAATGGGAGAAAAGGTACAGGGGACAAGTAGCATAAACGGTAGGTAGAAGATAGACAGGGGTGGGTTAAGAGTAGTATAGGAAATGAAGAAGCCAAAGAACTTATATGTAGGACCCATGGCCATGAACTAAGGGTGGGAATGCTGGAGGGAATGGAGGTATCAGGTGCAGGGAGATAAAGGGGAGAAAAAAATGGGACAACTAATAGCACAATCAATAAAGCATACTTTAAAAAAGAAAAAATTAAATAAAATAGCTAAATCTTAAAAAAAAGAATTAGCAGGGATTAGCGATGACTTCAGTCTAGGGGTGAGGGAAAGGAGTATATACAGGTGCTGAGGCTTCTTAAGAGCATAGCAGGTGGACTACAGTGTCATTCACTCAGGTGAAACGCTGACAGAGTCCAGCCTGGGAGACAGGTGATCAGTCTTTGGTTTCAGAGATGTCATGCTTGAAGTGCTTTTGAGACATCTGCCGCAGGGATGCTAATTCTCTATCAACAGCCATTCTCCCCTTTTTCTTTAATAAAAAGTCTTCCTGAATTTAAGTGAGCAGAGGGCTGCCCAGTTACAGATATTTCCCAACCTTTCTTGTATCTAAGGGTGTCCATGAAACTGACTTCTGGTCAATGGGAGAGGAGTGGAAGTGGTGTGTACAACTTCTGGTCACACCTTTAAAAAGAATCCAGTTATGTTTCACTCACCTTCTCCTTCCTGCTGGCTGGACTGCAGATGTGGTGAGGGGATTGGAATGACGATCTTGGGTCTAGAGCTGGGAACCTCATATGGAGAATGGCAGAGATGGCCTATCAGCTTGGCCTGCCTATCATTGGACTGTGGTTGAAAAGGGAACTACATACACTACCTGTTTAAAGACATTGTATTTTTGAGTTTCTTTGTACCTTAATCATATAGTATCCAATGGGAAATGTCAAGTAGGCATTTGGATATATGAACCTGAAGCTCAGAGGGAAAGTCTGGAAAGGTGATACAAATTTGAGAATTCTTAAAATGTAAGGATAATGAAAGCCATGAGTGTGGGTGAGACTGTCTAGAGGGAAATATTGGAGAATGAGAGCCTCATGGAGTTACACATTTCATGGCTGGGTTTGGAAAGAATGAATCATCAAAGGAAATGAAAGGCTCAGCTAAAGCAATAGATGAAGGCCATGTCATAGAGTCCAAGAGAAACAGGTGAGTGCTTTAAGAAAGAGGGAGTGGTGGGTACTGTTCACCCTTAACAGTGTCTTCTGGTGAGATTTTACTGTATATTAGCCAGCCTGGTCAATAACTTGAGTGTGCTTGTTGATCCAAGGGATTGCTTGCTAATGATGATTATTATTGCTAATGCCACCTCATAAAAACTGCTCATTTCTGGCAAGAAAACAGGGAGATCTGATAACTATTTCTCAATCCAATTTTCATAATAAATTATCCAGAAACATTAGAAATTTTCAAACTCAAGTTGATGCTTCATATGAAACTGTGAACAACCCTAAATGTTTTTGTATCATTTCTCCAGATTTCACAAATTTATTTTTTAATTAAATTTTTAAAGATTAAATAAATAAAATCTTAAAAAATTTTAATTGAAAATGAATCTGTGGCCCTGGCTGGTGTGGCTCAGTGGACTGAATGCCAGCCTGTGGACCAAATGGTGGCCAGTTCGATTCCCAATCTAGGGCACATGCCTGGGTTGTCAGCCAGGTCCCTAGTTGGGGGTGTTCGAGAGGCAACTGGTTGGTATATCTCTCACATATTGATGTTTCTCTCCCTCATTTTCTCCCTCCCTCCCCCTCTCTAAAAATAAATAAATAAAATCTTAAAACAATGAATTTGTGAAACATGGAAAAATGATACAAAAACATTTAAGGTTGTTTACAATTTCATATGGAGTTTGAGAATTTCTAATGTTTCTGGATAATTTATCATGAACATTTTTTGCTCTAACTGGTGTGGATTAGTAGACTGGTAGACATTCTGCAAATGTTGCCAGTTCAATTCCCAGTCAGGCCACATGCCTGGGTTGCAGGCCAGGTCCCTGAGGTGTCTTTCCTTCTCTTTCCCCCTCCCCTTTCCTCTCTCTAAAAATAAATAAATAAAACCTTGAACACAATATTTAATTGTGGTAAAAGAACACATAAAATAAAATTTACCATCTTAACCACTTAAAATTATACAGTTCAGGAGTGTTAAGTACATTCACATAGTTACACACCAGATCGCCAAAGCTTTCTCATCTAGTAAAACTGAAATTATTCCTGTGAAATAACTCCCCATCTCCCTTCCCCTCGCCCCGGGCAACCACCATTCTACATTCTGTCCACAGGAATTTCACTGCTCCAGGGACGTCCTATAAATAAAATCAGACAACATTTATCTTGTGTGACTGCCTTCTTTCACTCAGCTTAATGTCCTCAAAGTTCATTCATGTTTCAGCAAGTGGCAAAATTTCCTTCTTTTTTAAGGCCAAATAATATTCTGTTATATTTATATACCCTATTTTGCTATCACAAATTCATTTTAAAGAATCAACTTTCCAAATTGTAATTTCTCTGGTAAAGTTTTCAGTCTACCTAGAAAGCATGTTAGAAGACAAATGGCAAGTTAGCTACCAACTTTCTTCAAGAAAACTGACCCTCTAAATCAGGGGTGAGCAAAAAAGAAATTTTTTTTGTAAAGGTTCAGATAACAAATATCTTTGGCTATGCAGAACATACACTCTCTGTCACAGGTGCTCAACAACTCACCACCCAGTGTGTGTGCCTGTCTCCTGCACTTTTGTGGTTATACTTTTTCACTGTCTTTCCTGCTAGACTGTAAGCCTTGATGGCAGGGGCTGTCCCCTCCCACCCTCACAGAAATCTTAGCACCTGGCACATCAAATCCATATGTTGTATCTCCTGAATATTTATTATATTTTCTCGTGGATGATGTAATTGATAGCTACTTACAATGAGGGAAATACAGTATTTGTTGACAGGTTAACCTCATCTTCAGGTAAGGCAGTGTCCCTGCAGTTTCAAGGTTGAGGAAGGAGATTACACATATTTACTCAGAGGACAATGTCGAGCCGTTTGAAGTGTTAATATGTTGTTTTCATCTGTGGCATTTTCTACAATAAGAAGCTCTCAACCAAATATCTCCTAGCAGACTGTCAAGGGTTTGGGTGTCAAAGTGCTGGAACCAGAGATAAGAATTTAAGACAATTTGGTAGTACCATGAAGGAAAATGGCAGAAATATTTTCAGGGTAACATAGGAATTAATGGTTTACGTATTAGCATGAAAAGAATGCTTTATCTTTCTTTCTGTTCCTAGTGACATTGAAACTACCCTGAATGGGTCATGTTTGTTGATTACCACACTAGGGCCCTGGCCAGCGGGGCTTTTGGGTTGGGCTTCATCACCTGCAGCGGGAGCCTTTTTCTAATTCATATATGGATGTCTTACAGGCTCTCTGTGCCCGGACTGACTCCCGCTTAGTTCAGCATTTTACAGCTTCTTGTCTGGTTTATGCAATAGTTTCCTAATCTAGTCTTCCTGTGTCTGAGTTTCCCCTCATATAATCTTTTACTCAACTTTTGCTAGATTAATGTCATCATTCTCATGCTGAGCAAACACCCGGAGGTACTTAATGAGTTCACAGTGAACCACAGATTTTCTCGTCTGGGACTCAAGGGCTTGTCCAAGTCTGGCCCTGCCCCACTTGTCCTGCCTTATCTGCCTTTGCTTCCCACCACACCCTCTTCTGGTTCCACTTGGGCTGGATACTTGCTGGTTCCCCAGCGTTACAGTGCTGGGGGTCACAGTAATAATGGCTACCATTTATCGACACTGAAATGTGTGCCAGGCATGTGTCAAGAGTTCTATGCTCTACCTCATTTACTCCTCAAAGTAGTTCTCTGTGATTGGTTCTACAAAACTACATCTTTTCAACTTTAAAATGCTTTATCTGACTTACCTTCCTTTTTTTGAGTAGTCTTTTTAAACTATTTTAAACTATTTTTTAAACTATTTTTGTTTAAAAGGTTTTTATTTTTCAATTATAGTTGACATGTATTATGTTAGTTTAAGATGTACAACATAGTGATTAGACATTTATATAACTTATGAAGTGATTCCCTGATAAGTCTAGTGCCCATCTGGCACCACACATAGTTATTACAATATTATTGACTCTATTCCCTATGTTGTATTTTATACCCTCATGACTATGTTGTAACTACTAACTTGTACTTCTTAATTCCATCCCCCCTTTCATCCATTCCCCTGATCCCACTCCCATCTGGCAACCATCAAAACGTTCTCTGTATCTAGGAGTTTGTTTGTTTGTTTATTTTGTTTTTTAGATTCTACATATAAGAGAAATCATATCGTATATTTTTTCTTTGTCTGACTTATTCGGTACATTACCCTCTAAGTCCATCCATGTTGTTGCAGATGGCAGGATTTTATTCTTTTTTTACAGCTGAGTCATATTCCTTGCGTATGTATAACCACTTTTTCTTTATCCATTCATATATCGATGGACAGTTAGATCTCTCCCATATCTTGGTTATTCTAAATAATGCCATAATAAATATATTAATGCATGTTTTTTTCAAATTAGTTATTGAGTTTCTTGAAATAAATACTCAGAAATGAAATTGCTGGGTCCTTCTTTGTCTTTTGTTATAGCATTTGTTTTAAAATCTATTTTGTCTGATGTAAATATTGTTAGGCTAGCTTTTTTTTTGTTTCTATTTTTATTAAGTATCTTTTCTCATTCCTTTTCTTTCAGTCTGTGTGTGTCTATTGATCTGAAGTGAACCTCTTGTAGACAGCGTATGTAAGGGTCTTATTCTCTTGTTCATTCAGCTACCCTATGTCTTTTGATCAAATCATTTAATTTATTTACATTTAAAGAAATTATTGATAGATATGTAGCTATTCCAATTTTATTATCCATATTTTTTATTTTTTTCTCTTCTCTTTAAAGATGTCCCTTTAACATTTCTTGTAATACTGGTTTGGTGGTGATGAACTTTAGCTTTTTCTTGTCTGGGAAGCTCTTCATCTGTCCTTTAATTCTAAATGATTACTTTTCTGTGTAGAGTAATCTTGGTTGTAGGTCCTTGCTTGTCATTAGTTTGAATATTTTATGCCACTCCCTTCTGGCCTGCAAAGTTTCTGTTGAGAAATCAACTGATGGTCTTATAGGAGCTCCCTTATAGGTATCCAACTACTTTTCTCTTGCTGCTTTTAAGAGTTTCTCTTTGTCTTTAACCTTTAGCATTTTAATTATGATGGGCCTTTTTAGGTTCATCTTGTTTGGGGCATTCCGTGCTTCCTGGACTTGCATGTCTATTTCCTTCACCAGGTTAGGGAAGTTTTCCATAATTTTCCTTCAAATGGGTTTTCAATTTCTTGCTCTCCCTCTTCTCCTTCTGGCACCCCTATGATGTGAATGTTGGTATTCTTGATGTTTTCCCAGAGGCCCCTTAATCTATCCTATTTTGGGGGGGTTTGTTTCTTTTTGCTGCTCTGACTGGGTGTTTTCTGCTACCTTATTTTCCAAATCACTGATTTGATTCTCTGCTTTATCTAATCTACTGTTGATTCCCTTTAATATATCTTCATTTCAGTTATTGTACTTTTCATTCATGACTGGTTCTTCTTTATGTGTCCTATCTCCATTTTTACATTTCCTATTTCTTTGTCAAAGTTGTCACTGAGATCATTGAGCATCATTATAACAAGTGCTTTGAACTCTACATCTAGTAGACTGTCTCCATTTTTGTTGCTTCCAGTGTTTGTTTCTACATATTAGGTAGATCTACTACATTTCTGATCTTGGTAGGGTGACCTTATGTAGTAGGTGTCCCATGGAGTCCAGTGGCACAGTCTCCCCGGTCACCTGAAGCAGGTACTCCAGGTGTGACTCTTGTGTGGGATGAATGCCCTCCTGTTGTAGTTGAGCCTTGATTGCTGTTGGCACATCAGTGGGTGGAATGGACCCTCAGGCTGACTGGCTGTGAGAACTGGCCATGACTACAGTGGAGGAGCTACTGTGTGGGGAGCTGACCCTACAGAGCAGTGTTTGCTTTAGTAGGGCTCTGATGCCTGCTGAGTCTGCTTTTTGAGTGTGTCATTTGTGGAGGTGGTTGAGTGGTGCTCGGGTATGGTCTGAAGCTGGCCACTGGAGTGTTGGTTTTGGGGCCTTTGGGAGGTGCAGGCAATATCAGCTGCTGCCTGTTCCCTTCCTGGGGCCACCTGGCATGAGCTACAAAGGGACCTGCAGATGGTTGCTACTTGCACTGGGCTTGGAGGTGCCCGGGGGAGGTGAAGCTCTGAACTGAGGCTGGCTGTCACTAGTGCTGTAGTTTGGGCTGTTTAGCAAGAGGTTTGAGGCATGCCAAGGCCAGCTGCTGCTTATTTGGTTTTTGTAAAACTTTGAGAGATTATAGGAAAATCCACAGCATGAGCTGTGTGATAGGGCATTTGTATGGAAAAGCTACTGTAAGCATCTTGAGTCTGCCTACAAGTTGGGTGTGTAGGAACTCTCAGATAATCATGAGGGTGGGACAAACAGTGTTAGCCAGCTGGGGCAGAGGGTTGGCAACTCCTTATCCTAAAGATGGAAGGGAAGAGTTCATTAGGCTTGTCTCATAGGCTGCCCCTTAACAGGATTCTGTCAAAGTAAGAGCTGAGTTTAAGTAATAGTTTCTTTCTTTGACGAAAAGGGATATTTCTAATGGTGAAGTTCATGGGGAAACAATATACCCAAACGAGTTAGAGCACCAGTTCAAATCCTTGCAAATATTATGGAAGACGCACGGAATATAGTTTCAAACAACTCTCAGGTTGGTACCAACATCCTTGATAAGGGAAGTATGGGCATAAAGACATACCAGACTCCTCTGAACAAGTTGCTGAATTGACTGGGAAAGAATACTTCCTTATTGTGCAATATACTGTGGCATTACTGAGAACACCACTGTCAGCTTGCCCTTCTCCCAGTGACAATTATATTGTTAAGTGGATTAAGTCTTTGGAGGTGAGAAAATTTACTCTATAGAATCTGGGGTTCTCCAGGACAGATGATGCTAAAGCCCCAAGGACAGAATATCAGCCCGGGCCTTGGTGTTTAGTTCTACATCCTGACCCTCTTTCCAGCCAGAACTCTCAGTGTAGTGATGAACATCCCAATGAGCCTCTGGGATAAGGTGAGCCCTGTGCACCGTATACTTTTGAAGTTTTGGCACAGGGGCAGCTGCTGTTTACCTATATTACTAGAATTGGCAGACTAATTTGTCCATCTAGAGTGGGCTGTTTTCCTCTGGTAGGAAAATGTTTAAAGCTTCCCTAGCCAGGGAAGACAAAGAGAGGCAGGTGGGGAGTCAGCCAGTTATGCATGAGGTGGTCTCTATTATGGGAAAGGGGAATTGGATATGTGTGAGGGGCTTGGGGGTCTGGAATAGCAGAAAGGGGATATGGTGAGGATCACATGCAGGCACAACATGTTCTCAGAGGTTTGGATGTCAATGAACTAGATTCATAGAGGAGAGAGAAATGAGAAAGGCCCGCCACCACTCATAGCTATTCAGAAAACAGAAGTCACTTAAATGTTTTGAACAGAGAGAATTTAATACAAGGAATTTATTACACAGGAAGAGCTGAGAAGCCTCACAGGGGATGGCTCGGCAAATTAGAGCTTAATAAAGCAAGAAGACTAGACCAGTTTCAGCATCAGAAGTGTGTTAACTAGAGCCCAGAAGCTGGGGCACGGGATGGAAATGGAATCAGTCCAGGCCTGCTGAGTGGGAGCTGGGATGTAGAGGGAGGGGGTGGCTGATGGGGCCACTGTCAGAGATGTTGTCTGAGCTCCTCTCCATTCCCAGGGACTTTTGCTGGTTTAAAGTCTTATAAAGCCACTTGGCAAGGGAGTTCAAGAATAGAAAAGAAGGAAAAGAACATGGATACACATGTGAGTAGACAGGCAGGTGACCAAAACGGCCATAATGTCTTTAGGAGATGTCCATTAATGCTGTCATCTTATCTCTGGGGATCAGAGAGGGATGAAAGGGACCAGAGAGGTGCATTAAATTGCTCAAAGTCATATCATGGCAGAGCCAGAATTTCAATGTGGGGCTGTTTGGCTCTGGGTTCTCCAGTACCACACTGAGAAATAGGATGTGGCTTTCTGTTCTGAGGAAGAGCTTTCTGGGGATGCTTGGGCAGAAGAGAACAAGGTTGGGAAGTCACACAGGTGAGGGGGTTAGTAGGTGATTCAGCGCTCCAGCGTAGCTGAGGTCAGCTCAGGTGCCAGTTTCCCATGATGAAGGTAGAACCTGCCCATTGCAGCACCTTTGCCATTCCTTGGTAACAGTGTGAGGACTTTGGTCTGGAACAAAGATAGAAAGGTATCTCTTAGTGGGAGGAGGCCCCATCAATGGGCCAGAGCTGGAAAGGCAGGAGGTGGTGTCTGCACAGCAAGTACTTGCCCCTGCTTGGATCAGAATTTTAGGAACAGCCATATGAAAAATGAAAAAGCTGATTTTGGCCATGGTTTGGATGATGGGGGAGGAAAGTGAGGGAAACTTACAGGTCATGCCAAGGTTTCAAAGCAGGAACAACAGCTCTTTGGACAAGATGCAGGCAAAGCCCTTGCTGCAATACTATCTTCCAGGCAGCCAGCTACATTCTGGGAAGACAAAGGCAGCATCAATACCCCAACCTTTTGCGTTCATCTCTTTTAAATGCACAGTTGGATCTTCCCCGCAAACAACACCGTGGAGGCTTGGAATGGAGCTTTGGGTTGCCCCAGCGTTTTCTAGCTGGTTGCCTAACTTAAGTGGTGAGGCTTCAGAATGTGCTGAGAAGATCTGAACTCAGATGATGAAGCCACGTTTACTGCAATGTCGCCTAATTCATGCGCAGCATCACAGGATGGTTGCAAAGGCATTGCCAATGTTCTTAGAGTTCACAAACAGGTTACTCCAGGTATCATTGTATGGGATATAACCTACGACAGGATTTGTGCTCTCTCTCTTCTCTAGAGTGATGGATGGTTCCAAAATGTCACTGAGAGGTCAAAGCTTCTTTTCCTACCCCCTCTCACCCCCTCCCATTCTGTTAGTTCCTGCCGAAGGGAAGGAGAAGCCTTTCGCCCCTGCTGTTGGCAGCAGTTAAGCCTCAATGCCTCCTTCTCACGCTGCAGCCCCTACAGCAATGCTTTGCAAACACTCAGTCCTGTGGATTGAATGCTAAAGTGGGTGACAGGAAATGCTTCAAAAACTCTAACCTGGATAAACAAAAAACTATTAAAAATCAAGTGTTAATAATTGAAATAAAAAGGGAAATGAAAATGGCGCCTTACCTCCATGCTTTTTACTACCTCAAACTGCATTCTGGTAGTGTTCTTATGTGAAGGGCACAGAACACCATGGCTCTTTATCTGGGGCTAGAGAAAGACCATCCATTTTGGGCCTGAACAGCCCAGCCTGGCAGCTGATGGTCTCATTTCATTGGATAGATCAGCCCGAAGAGCATTTCATTAAATACACTCATCACAATTATGTGCCCAGGAATCTGCTTCTGTGCAAGAGAATAATCCCACTTTGTAAACATGCCACTTTATTTAGCTCAGTGTATACATCTTGTGACTGACTGCTCTCCCGGGAGCAAGAGGTGGGTAGACTGGAGGGGAGAAGGAGGGGCAGTGCCCATTTACTGGAAAATGGCAGCCACACAAATCTGCTATGTCCTTTCCCTCACCATCTAGAAAAATGGGACCCCATAGCCTTGTCAGAAGTGGCTTGGTACCAATGAGCACCAGGCCTGTGGTCAGGGAAAACCAAAGTCTGCCCACTGCAGCCACGTGGGTGGCTGAAGGGACCGGCACTGGCACACTCGCAGCTCCTCCAGACACCCATGAGGCTCTGAATTCCTTCAGTCTCTGGACAACTATTGAATAGATGATTCCTCCCCTTCACCTTTTGTGATAGGTGCTGGGGATACACTAGCAGAGCTGTTCTTGCACTCAAAGAATGCAGAGTGCTCCAAATCAGCCAGCGTTTATGGGATTCGTGGTGGGATGAAGGATGCACAGTTCTTTCAGAAGACAGATGTTTACATAGGAAGGAAGTTCGTGCTGGGGCTCGTTTCTGGCACTCACTCTGTCTCTGCTTCTATATCTGCACACAGGAAGTTCTAACTGACCAATGGATTTCAGGAAAGACATTATCAGTAGAGTCTGTCTCCCTGTCTCTCTTTCCCATTCCTTTCTCTTGTCTCTCCTCTCCATTTTCTTTCTGTCTCTGCAACCAGAAACTAGGAACAGTGATCATCTTTTCAAAGTTGGCTTGTACAATCAAGACCCAGTCGGTCACAGCAAGGCCTGGGGTTCAAAGCAGGCATGGCCGAGGTTGAGTCTGGAGGAAACACTGAAGTCCAACGGTCACCTTAAAGACAGGGATGCCCAGGCTGGGCATGGTCAGAAATCACGGCACAAAGGTGGTTGTGAGCCACAGGTTGGCTGGTAAGCAACAAACCTGGAATTCCAGGAGGACTGCTGAGGTAAAAAGGAGCAGAAACAGGACAGAGTAGTGACCACTGCCAGCAAGAACTTAGGGACACAAAGGCAGCCTCCTGGCCCAGTCAGGCAGCCTCTCCCATCCCTGGGCTGGGCAGAGCCCCCCTCCGAACAAGCTCACTTGGAGCTGCAGGTGGGAGCTGGGGAGGGGGTGAGTTTGGTGAGGAGTTTACAACAGATGCAATGGCAGGTCTAGCACCTGTCTAGATTTAGTCTGAGCCATTTTTGTTTTGTTTTATTTTGTTTTATTTTCTGAAATGTGGATCCAAACAAAGAAGTCCTACTAATTTCTGAGGGAATTCAGTATTGGAGCAACTTCTGAGAGAGGTCAAAATGTCAAGAAACATCTCATTGGGACGCTGACTTGTGGACTGGCTATCCTCTCAATTTTCTTCAGCTGATTTCCTTCCACATTTAAAGAAAAAGGAGGTGGTGTTTGTTCTGTCACATGGAGCTGTGATTACTCACCTGTGGAAGGATACCCTCCTCGAGACTCTGGCAAGTGCAGGGGAAATACCTCCCACCATTAGCTCGGAGGGATTCTCATGATCCTGGTTTCCGTTTTGGTTAAAACTGAGATGAAAGGACTCAGTGCAGCACTGAGAGAACTCTAAGTTTGATCTTGAGGGAGGCAGAGCCAGACGAAAAACTAGGCTACCCTTTCTCTATTCTATGTGCAGAGACATGTCCTATTCCAAACTGAACAACTATTGTGAGTTGAACTTCCGGTTCAGGGCCCATCTCTGAATCAAAGCCTCTGTAGGTTAGAAGAAGCAGTTGTGAGAAGGGGCTTTTTTTTTTTTTTTTCAGCCAAAGTGTTGTTAGATAATATTACTGTATGTCTAGTCTTAGTCCATTTGGGCTACTCTAACAAAATATCACAGACTTGGTGGCTTACAGACAACAGAAATTTATTTCTCACAGTTCTGTAGGCTGGAAGTCTGAGATTAGGGTGCCAGCATGCCAGGTGAGGGCCTTCTTCTGGGTCTCAAATTTCTCATTGTGTCCTCACCTGGCAGAAGGGGCTAGGGAGCTCTCTGGGGCCTCTTCGATGAGGATACTAATCCAGTTTATAAGGGGTCCACCCTCATGACCCAATCACCTCCCAAAGGCTCTACTTTTATTACCATCAACTTTGAGGATTAGGATTTCAGCATGGATTTTGGGAGAAGAAAAACATTTAGACCATAGCATCTACCTTCTTTTAGTCTTTGTATTTTTTGTAATAGTTTTAAAAATACAATTAGGAATGGCAGGATCATTAGAGGAAATTTTCAATTGGTACAAATGAGACATCTTATTTTAGATGGTCACGGACATTTCTATTAACAGTGGAGTAGTGTTTTTATGCCTCCTTACAGCTTCTCTGACATATGTAACTATAAACTTTATTACTTCTAGATTTGGAATTCTTTCAGAATTTTTAAAAAAGTTTTCTTTGTGGGAAAATATACATAAGTGGCATTTCCTACATTAAACATTTCTAAATGTAAAGGCTGGTAGTGTTGTGCATTCATATTGTTGTGCAGCAATTTGCAGAGTAGTTTCTTCCTGCAAAATGAAAACTCCCACCCCTCCTCTCAGCCCTTGGCAACCAGCATTCCACTTTCTGTCTCTATGAATTTGACAACGCATATAGGTGGTTACCCACTGTACTTGTTTTATGACTGGCTTATTGCACTTAACATAATATTCTCAAAGATTTGGTATTCTTTTACTTCATCTTTAGAATACTATTTCCTCTTAGCATCTGAGGGCTAACCCACTATTAAACTTTGGAAAGGTCATCAATAAAATTTAAAAAAAAAATTCTCTAAGCCTGGAAATGTTCAAAACAAGCATGTATCTGGAAAATACCAAATTGATATAGCAGCGCAGACCCTCTGAGAGGTAAAAAGTCAAATGGATGGATGCCTCCCTGACGAAGGGAAGTGGGCGTGTTAAGTGGTGCCAGCTGGGAACTTCCTGTACAGCAGGGAGCTGAGTCTGAAGGTCTGCAGCCAGGCGCAGGGGACATTCTGCAGATGTGCTGTGCTCATGGGTGGGTGCCTGTGGTCATGCTCCTCGCCTGGGGCTGCTGCAACAGCTGCCAGTGGAGTGGGGCTGGCAGCAGCTCTGGAGGGAGACATCTGCCTGGCTGTTGCTGGAACGGAAGAACAGGAGGCAGCTGCATAGAAGCAAAGACAAGGACCGGAGCAGACGTATTGGAAGAAGACTCTTGATGTCCTTGCACACCCACCCTCAAAACATGGTGCCCCCAGGTTGGTCAGGGAATACTAAGGAAGCTGTTTCAACCTGTTCGTGGACAGAAAACTCATGCCTGAGCAGCTGCTCAGCCGAGTCGTACCAATGCTGCAACCGGAGAAGGTGGGGGTGGGGCTGGGCGGGGACACCAGACTCTTCATCTCACAGATGTGTCCTTTAAATGCTCCTTAGAGTTTTCTTATGTCTCAGCCGCCATGCAAATAATCTCTAAGAATGGTGACAACATCTTTTTCAAAGAAACGAAATTTGCTACTGTCAATAACACAGATTTCCCACCTCCAAAAGACAATGTGTTTTCTTACTATTTATCAAATCTTTTACACTCTGATGAGTAATGAAAAGTACAATGGCAATTTGCTACTGTTTTGGCATTGTTTGCTATTAGAAATGACACTGGAACAAAAGAGTAATCAGTAACGATTTCTCTCACCATTTATTCTCTCCTGAGGGAGTACACACACTCACATATCAATAGGGCTTGATAATCAAAACGCGTGTAGCCTTTATAAATGATCTATGTAGGAGTTTTCACTTTAAAAAGCCATGTTCCCAGCCATCAGTTCCTTTGGGCCTCACAAGAGTGTTGATGGTATTGCTTCAGTTGAACAGAATGAGGCTTAACGGAGAAAACGCTTGTTGAAGGCCGTAGAGGAAGTCACCTGGAGCTAACGTACAGGTTTCCCACGTGATAAACCAGAGATCCTTCCGCTGAACTATCCTGGACAAGACAAGGGTGTCAGAACCATAGCAAGAGATGGAAGAGATGGTTTCTTTCTCTCTCCTACTGGCTGCTTTCCCTACCCCCAGCCCAAAGGATCCCTAGATGTTAAATTGGTGATTACTTGCAAATCAAGGAGGCATAATTATTAGGTTGAGCTGTATAGAACTACCATTTTTAAAAGATTAAAATTGTGAAATATCAGCAATTTCATGTTTCAAACTAATCAATCTCCCGCAAAATTTGTATGGGTTACATTTCCCATGCAGCATGAAGTTGGTCTTTTTGTTGGTTAATTTGGCCAGTGGCTTTCATCTCAGTTTTGCTGCCCCTTGATCTAAATGGGCCACTGAGCCCAGATCATTATTTTAGTGGCTTCCAAACCAAACCGAGCCAAATGTAGAGGCAGCAGGCCAAACTGTGTAATTAACCCCAAACCAGGCAATTCAGGGTCATGTAAATATGACTTACAAATGGTCAGCCAGCAAGAATTTTCAACAGGTCTAACTGGCTCGTTGTTACTGCCCATTTTGCGTGAAAAGGGAATTAAATCAGTGTTCTTTTTCATTCGTCTGGCATACTGGTGAGTGGGAGACAGCTGATTTCCAAGGCAGTTACAGGGGATGATTAGAAAATCAGAAGGGCATCTTGGCCGAATGTCAAGAATAAAGGAAGGGGCAGTGAGTCAAGTGGCTAAAGAGACACACATTAGAGTCATTCATTCGTACCGCTGCGGAGCTGGAAACTTGCATCACTGGCGGGGCTTCCCACCATCTGGAGTGAAATTGAGACACTCCCACCAGGGATGGATGGGCTCCAAATGGGGACAGGCTGGCAGAAGGGCCCTGGCCACACTGAAGGAAAACAGAGCCTCCTGCTTCCTGCAGACGGCCGAGAAATGAGGGTAATGCTCTGCACTTTCTTTTCTTTGAGAATTGCTTGATATTGGACATGAAATATTGAAGCTGTAAAGTCTCTGGTGCTGCTACTTTGGGGGAATGGTGTTTTTAAGGTGATATACCCAAAGTTTCTCAGTGTCCCCTTTTTTGTCAATAAGTGGTTTATTTTCCCTCTGCATTCCAAGTGGGAAGAGCTCAGAAAAGGGCTGTGTCAAGCTGGAAAACCCTGATTCCCGCAGCAAGATTACAGACCCTGCAAGCTAAAGTCAGAAAGACAGGCAGGGGCAGTGGGCCACAATCCTAGAACAACTGTTGCAGAGCATGATGGAGAGAAGCTGATTTTCATCAAGTCAATGATAGTGCTGTACTGAGACGCCAGCCCTCTGGAAAAAATACAGAACAAACCTGATTTGTAACATCTGCAGATTCCCATCACGTAAACATACTCCCACTGTGGTTAATTTCAAACCACCAATAATTTAACAACCAGCTCCCAAAATTTTTGGATGTTTGACAACCTCTCCAGAGCCTGAGAGTGGGCTCAGACAGTAGGACTTGGGGTTTAAAACTGGAAATGGGCAAAAGCAAGAGAAAAGATAAAACATAAGGATCCTGGGGGAGAAGTGAGTGTCTCAGGGAAGACCCATGTCCCTCCTTACTTGCTTCCCTCCTTTCCTCCTAAATGTTCTCAGAGTGCCGCTCCCTTGATAAATCACCACTCAGGACAAGCATCCCAGTGCCAGGCTCTCTGTCTAAGCAACCTGACCGCAACACTGTGCCCCCTTGTCATATCCCCAAAGCACCCTGAACCCAAGATCTTCCTAGAGACGCCCTCACAAACCTGAGCTTGCTGCACTTGCAGGTGACAAGGCTACCTGCTCCTGCTGGGGCAGGCAGGAGGCCTGAGAAGGCTGCTGCTAGTCTCCTGGAGGGAAGCCCTTCAAGGGCTGTCCATTGTGGGGGCATGGATGGGTCTCAGATATCTGCCCTAGTGTGCCCCAGGCATAATTTAAAATACCCATCTCCATAAGTAGAAATTTGTTTCAGTTGTTGGGAAGGTAAAACTCAACTTTCAGGTAGAAGGGGTTTATAAAATGATAGAATGGATTTATTCAGAATGAAGTTTGTATCGACTCCCACTGAAAGAATCCAGTGTTTAATAATAAATTTGTCTCCAATTATGCAAACACTAGGGCTGTGTCATATGTATTTTGGCAAACACACTTTTTTTTTTACCTAAGCCTCAGGTCCCTTATGTGCAAAAATGAGTGGCAGAATGAACTGAGCTATAAGGCATCCATCTGTTCTGTCCTCTGTGCTTCCGGGATTGTCCATGGTTTTCAGTCACTTTATGCATTCGATTGTTGTTTCTTGTACTCCCGGGACATCTAGTGCTCCACCAAACTTCACTATTTACCTATACCCCAAGTAAAGTGCCTTTTTGCTAAATAAACCTGGGGGTACCCGAGGTTAAATGAGCACTTTGCTGAGCATCATCTTCAGAATCTCTATTACAGGGTGCATTGTTCATCTCCAAAAGGGAGACAACAGCTCATGGGTTCCCAGATCTTTTGACCTCAAATCATTCTTTTTAAGGATAGTCTAATAGTTTTTTAGGGCTCTGTGCCAAAGAGCCAAAGCTTGGGTGGCTTTAAAAAAACAGAAATTTATTCTTTTCACAGTTTTGGAGGCTGGAAATTCAAAATCCAGGTGTGGGCTGGGCCTGCTCTCTTAGGAGGCTCTAGGGAAGGATCTGTTCCCTGCCTTTTCCTTCACTTCTAGTGTTGCCAGCAGTCCTTGGTGTTCCATGGCTTGTAGGTGCATCACTTTAATCTCTGCTCCCATCATAATGTGTTCTCCCTGCGTGTCTCAGTGTCTCTTCTCTTGTGACAGCTGCATAGACACTAGTCATTGGATTAGGATTCTCCTAGTTGAATATGACCTCATCTTAATTGGTTACATCTTCAAAGACTGTATTTCCAAATAAGATCACATTCACAAGTATCAAGGATAAAGACATCAACATATCTTTTTTGGGAACATAATTCAACTCACAACAGATAGCTATTGATATTTCCTAAAGCTGCTACTCCCATGAATACATTTTGAGAAATGCTGTCCCAGGAACTTGAAATGTAGTTAGGGTTCCCTAACTAGGTACATGGTAAAACACCTTAGGTCAAGAATCTTTAACACAATATCAAGAAATTTGTATCCTTTTTTTTAAAAAAAAAGATTTTATTTATTTTTAGAGAGTAGATGAGGGAGGGAGAAAGAAAGGGAGAGAAACATCGATCAGCTGGCTCTTGCACATCCTCAACTGGGGACCTGGCCTGGAACCCGGGCAGATGTCCTGACTGGGAGTCAAACTGGCCACCTTTTGCTTTGCAGGATGATGCCCAACCCACTGAGCCACACCAGTCAGTACAGGGTTTGTATCCTTTGATGAGAAAAAAGTTTTATCTTTATTTGTACTAGCTCTACTTGAAATTTAGCATTTTTTTCCCTTTTGAGTGCAGGCAAAAACCATAGTATAACAGTATGAGTTTGCCACCAATAGAAGTCAGATTTTTTTCATTTCACTTGATAGTTATTATAAATATCTTGGGATATCATTTACACTCATCACCATTTCAAAAACCTCAGTGGTTATTAGGCCTGATGCTAGATCTTGTTTAATGTGTTAATTAAGGAAACATATAGCGCAAATCTTTTACTGTTTTGACAACTCTATTTCAACATCGACCATTTTCTTTGCAGTCTGTTATGGTTTTGTTCATACATTTAAAACACTTTTCTGAGGTGGAGATGGATGGGGCTGTGCCAGAAGGCCCAGGCCCCCATGGCCCCAAATGTGAAGAACCCCCGTTCCCATCATGGCACCTGTGACTGGAACACCCCTACTTTCATAGAAGGGCTTAATCAAGAGACAAACACTTGTAGAAACCTTGCATATTTACAAATAAATAGTTAATGAACAAGACCAGCACAGATATTATAAAACAATTTATTTGGAAATGCAATACTCAGAGCAAAATGTAAAAATGAAGTACACATAGACGCAATGTTATCTTCTACACTAATCTTCAATTATTGCCGCTCTGTGTTGATTATAAATAGGTCACATTACCAAGGGAATACTTGTCTAGATAGGGTATATTTTGGAAACTCTCTGCATATGCATGAGAATATATGAATAACTTAGAAGATACACACTCCTTTCTGTGTGTGTGCAAATGTACCCACTATCCTCCCTGTGGACACTGGAAGTCCCAGGCACAGTGGGCTAAATCTCTGAGCTGCATGATGTGCGTGGTCACGTTTTTGCCCAGAGTCTCGGTAGAGGTCACCGTGAAGGCTTCCCAGGACGCCACACCCCACGAGCATGTTGGCCTTGTGAAAGCACAAGAACGTTGAAAGGCTGAATGGCAGCCCGGCTGTGCCTCTGCACAGTCACAGAACTGTTGTTCGGGTTGCCTAAGCTTCTGGGCCTCTGTTCCCTACTCTTTGGTAAATGGAGATACTCGTGCATGCCCTGCCTTTCTCTCAGGGCTACTGGGAGATTCCACTGAGAGAACTGATGTAAAATTACTTTGTAAACTGTAAAAGTGCTATATAAATATAAAATGTAGTGCAACTCTTTGAATTCATGTGCAGCATCAAACCAGGTATAAATTGGTAGCATTCTCTGGTACTATAAGAAGCAAGTTAGCCTGTGCCTATTGTCCTTTCCCTCACAGACAATGAAATCCCAGGTCCCCCATCAGCACTCAAAAAGGCATTGGTGTCCCAGCAAGGCAGCAGGGAGGTGGGCCTGGAATTCACTAGGCTTCTATTTGCCACCTCCTTCCCTTCCAGGTGCCCAGTGTCCTCAGCTGTCTCCTCCCTGGCCAGCTTCTCCTTTGTGTGCCCTCTTAGCTGGGGAACATGGCCTGTGCTTTCCGTCCTCTCTGTCACTTAAAACAAAGCATCTTGCAGGCAGTTCACAGGGGCCATAGTTCTCACTGTTGGCTGCACGTCAGCAGCACCTGGGAAAGTGTCTCCCTGTCCTCATCTGGGACCTGCACTCAGGCGACTACATCAGAGTGTCTGAGGGAGGGCCTGGACATCAGTATTTTAAGGACACCCCAGGTGAGTGAAATGTGCAGCTTGGGTTGAAAGCACTACTTAGATGTTTGCTAGAGGTTAATGAAAAAAAAGAAAAGTGTTCTCTATTCATCTGTTAGCTAGCCATGGTGTCAAACCTCCCACAGAGGCTTTGTTTTAACCCAGGCAATCTTCTTAGCAGTCTTCCCAAAGAAGTGTTTCTTGAAGGTCCTCTAGCACACCTCACTCCAAGCCCATAGCCATTGCTTCCATCACAGGATTCTTCAGAGGTTTCAGCTGAGAAAGCTCAGGATCCATGCAGCTGGCAGGGCAAAGCAATGGTTTAAGCTGAAGCTGTGCACTCTTGCCCCCCAGGGCCCCAGCAGAGCCCTTCTGATAAGCAGGCCATCCGGCTGAAAAGAGCAGCTATCCTGGGCCCTGCAGCTCATTCTGGAAATCTCGCCTCCACCTCTGCATTCTGCTGTATTAGAAAGAGGATTTCTTAGTTTGGGAGAGGAGGATTGGCTTCTGCCCCTTTGAGACCTTCCACAGCCACTGCTCACCTCCGCTCCGTACATTTATAGGGAGGAGTGGGGCTGTAGGTGGGGATCAGGGGGGTCACACTCAACCAGGCAAGGGGGACACAGCCCTACTGCCTTCAGGGACATGCAAGGCCCAAGAGCATTGGCTCTGCACCAGCAGGCTTGTGTCTTCCTCAACCTGGACTCCTCATGTAGTTGTACAGGGAACTGGGATCCATCCTGCTCAGGGCCCAAGAAGTTCCCCAAGAGGCTGTTACCCTGCAGTAAGGCTCTGACTTCCTGAGTCATTGGCAGCTGCCATCATGGTGGGATTTGAAAAGGACCCACCTACTGGGTCCCACTAGTGGTCCCACATCCCTGAAGCGCACAGCTCAAAACCCCACTTTGCCAAACCATTCCATGTTGGAAAGCTGTATTGAAATATTTATACCCTTTGAGGATCCATCCATTCATCTGTTGTCTGATGTTTTCCCCTGTAGAGCTGTGACAAGGCAAGGAAGGACCCAGGTCTGGATGCTGAGCTCTTGGGCAAATCGCTTACCTTGTTGAGAATCAGTGTTATCAATGAAATGAAGATTTTTGTCTTTCCCTCACATATTTCTACAGCGCTGTGGTTGGAATCATTGGAGATAATGGACAAGAAATTGACTTTTGTACAGCAAGGTCCATACAACAACATGGAAGATAGTTTCATTATCATTATTGGAAAAACATCTATCGATCGGTCTGCTTCCCAATGTGGCAGCTCACTGGGAGCGAGGGAGACAGAAAGCATGCTACTTTCGAAGGTGTGAGTTTGGAGAAAAAGGCGCTGTCTGTGGAGGTCCCTTCGAGGTCAGATGCTGCAGTGGGAAGCTCCTGATATCCTGAGTACAACCTCAGAGTCTTGGGAGTCTGGAGAAGCCCAAGTGAGAAAGAGAGAAAATTAAATGAGAAATGCAAGACAATTTCACTGATTTCACATTTTGTCAGGCACCCGCTCAGCCCACCACTGAGACAGGTGATGAAGAAACAGCAACCCTTCTACAAGCTTCTGTGCGCACATTTCAGACTCAGCAGGAGGATGGGGCACTGACAAAGAATAATACAGAGCAGCAGGCAGGGCCGCAGGCACCCTAAAGGGAAACAGGAAACAGGCTGTGCAGCTGTGCCTGGCCTCCTTGTGGGGACTTGCTGACAAGCACCAGGCAACCTAGAGCGTCTACCAGGCCCAGCCCCTAGGCCTTAGAGAAGTTGGTCTGTGCTGTGGGGCAGGACCCTAACCTTGCAACCAGGCTGGGTGAGGGCAAGCTCAATCCAGAGCACTTCCTTTTGGGGGAGCCTTGTGTCCCTTGTGATCAGAGGAGTTTGGGTGCCTGTTTTCTCAGGTGCACCTTCTGTGGCCCAGGGGATACCGTACTGGCTGTGGCCCACACTCTGCCCTGATGCTTTTCCCAATACACTGTGTGGCTGTAAGCAAGTCACCTCACCTGTCTGGGCTGCCCTATTTGTTTTTGTAATATGAGGAGGGTCGCCTGGATGACCACTAGGATCCCTTCCAGCTTGGCATCAGGTTTCTAAGGTATACATGGCTGCAGCCTGTGGGATGGGGTTTACACATTTTCTAAAATTATAGAATCTTCACGTTAAGAGCAAATACTGGAATATGGCATGTGTCAAAACAATTAAACAAGAAGTTCCACTTCTCGTACACTCAAAACAACGGAAAGCAAAGACTCAGACAATTATGTAGCAGTGTTCATGGCAGTGTTATTCACAATAACCAAGAGGTGAAAACACCCCGAGTGTCCACTGCAGGGCGAACAGACACAAAATGTGACATAGTACAATGGGATAAAATTCAGCCTGAAAAAGGAAGGGAATTCTGGCACAGTCTGTAACCTGAAGGACATTATGCTGAGTGAAATGAGCCAGACACAAAAAGGGAAATGCTGTGTGATTACATGTACATGAGGCATCCAGAGCAGTCAGATTCACAGAGACACATAGTAGGATGAAGGGTGTCAGAACTTGGGGGTTCAGGGGAAGGAAATGGGGAGCTAATGTTGGACAGGGACGGAGCTTCAGTGTGGGAAGGTGAACAAGTCCTGGAGATGGACGGTGGGGATGGTTGCAGAGCAGTGTGAATGTACTTACTGCCACTGAATTGCACACTTAAAACGGTTAATTTTATGCTATGCATGTGTTATCACAAAACACCAAAAATATTGTAATATTTAAGTGATAACATTTTTAATTTGGTATACAAAATAATCATAACAAAGCATAATTCGTGCTGGTTTGTAGACCTCTTACTAATATAAATGAAACCAATCATTGAAAAATTAACTTAGAAGTCAGTTAAAGTTGGAATTGTTAAAGATGATGACTTCATACTATAGTTTAACTCAGAATATCTAAGTGTGAATTTACTCACAAATCTTTGGGCCTTTATCTCTGTGTATAGGTTGGCTGAGTGGAGTTCGGCATGGGCTGCCCTGCAGAAACCACATGCAAAGCACCTCACTTACAAACTCCAGTTTCAGTGTTTCTAACGTGGAAGGAGCTCTTAACGACAATTGTGAGTAAAAACAAATGCAGAATTCTCTCAGATTTTTATGATTCTTCTTCATTCCCAGTTCCCTTATAATTGCATTGCCTCCCCTATTCCATATCTCTATATCTATATAACTATCTATGTACATATATTTAAATAACTAATCTTTATAAAGTTTTCCCAAAGCATTCAATACACTTTATTATGGCAACAAAATAACAATTACAACCAATCTAAGCAGGCTCAGGGACAAATACAACTCCTGGTATGTAAACACAGAACTTGATTAGGTGGAGCAGAATGTGCAGTACACTGTAAAATGAGTAAAACGATAAGCCGTGAAGGGGAGAAGATGCTTGAGATACCTAAACTGACAAGGACTAAAATGTCAAATATGCAAAGAACTTAACAAAACCAGTAAGACAAAGAAATAACCCAATAGCAAAATGGACTTAACACTGGACAGGGGTAAAACGAAAGAGGAAACCCAAATGTCTAATAATGAAAAGAGGCTCAACTTTATTAGTAATCAGGGAAATGCAAACTCAAACTGCAATAGAATACCATTACACAAGAGGCAAAGACAGAAAATTCTGACAATACAGATAGGCAGCAAGGATTTGGGCAGCAGGAACGCTGGTGGAAGTTGTATACCACTATACTGCTTTAGGAAGCAGCTTGCATCATTACCTAGAGAGATTGGAGATACACAGACCCCGTGGTCTAACAACCCCACTCTGTGGTATATACCCAGAGAAAGTTGAGCAAATGTACAGCAAGGTAGCTGTATGTAGAAGAATGCTCATGGCAGCCTTGTTCACCTCAGTTGCCATGGGAAACAAAATAGTCACTACCTCTAGAACAGATACATAAATTCTGCTGGGATCAAACCATGAAATACTATATAACAATGAACATGGACAGACTTACAGCTACAGGAATATGAGTAAATCTTCAGAACATGATGTTTCTTTAAAAATTTTATTTATTTATTTTTAGAGAGAGAGGGAGGGAGAAAGAAAGGGAGAGAAACATCAACATGCAAGAGAAACATTAATCAGTTGCCTCTCGCACACCCCCAGCTAGGGACCTGGCCCACAACCCAGGCATATGCTTTGACCATGAATTGCACCAGCAACATTTAAGTTCGCAGGCCAGCATTCAAACTGCTGAGCAACACCAGCCAGGGCCAGAACATAATACTGAGCATTAGAAGCAAGACAAAGGATACAATGTGACCACATTTATTTCAGGTTGAAAAGCAGGTAAAACTAATCTCTGACATCATTTGGTGATGTGTAAATAGGCTACCTTGGCGGGTATTAAGGATTGAATGTGTCCCCCCCACAAAATTTCTGTTGAAGTTCTACCCTTCACTGTGATAGTATTAAGAGGTGGGGCCTTTGAGAGATGAGTAGATTTTGATGAAATCATGAGGATAGAGCTCTCCTGATAGGTTTTCTAAGAAGACACACCAGTGAGCTTGCTTCTGCTTCCTCTTCCTCTCTTTGCCATGCAAGGACACAGTAAGAAGGTAGTTGTCTGCCCGCCAGGAAAGGGGCTCTTGTTAGAACCTAATCATGCTGGCACCCTAATCTCAGACTTCTTGTCTCCAGAACTGTGAGAAATAAATGTATGTTTTTTAAGCCACCCAGTATTTTGTTATAATAGCCCATATAGATGAATACAGGGAGGCTTGGGTGTGTTCACAATTGAGAGAGACACAAGGAGAGGTTCTCGTTACTGACACTGAGTCTTTAAGGAGGGTTACACAGAAGTTACTTTCTTATTATTCATTATGCAGTATGTGTATGTTTTATTCATGTAAATGTATGTAAGTTTCAATGCAATAATTCACGCTAAAAATGAAAAAAAAAAAAGCAAGCGGCTCCCTCACTGCCCAGCCTCACCAGCACTGTGGCAGGTTTTCTGAGGGCCTGGGGGGCAGTGGTTAGCCTGGCAGCACAGTCACATGAAGAGCGGGGGTGAAGGAGATGAGGGGGCATTGGAAAAAACATGAAAAAAATGAAATACCGATATATTCCGGTTGAGAATAGAGTTTCTGAGAAGTTATGATAACATTTTCTTTTTCATTTTATGTTCTTTATTACATAAACCACAATATGACAATTCTAATGCATTTTCCTCTTCTTGGTGACAGTTCCATTGAGTTCCTTCTCTGGCCCAGTCTTTGCCTTTGGGAGAAAAAGCATTTTCTGGGTATTTGTAGGTATAATTTGGATAAAGGCAGAGAAAATTGCATTGAGAAATAACCTTTTCACAATATATAAAGCATAATAAAGGGATGTAATCTCACCAAATATCCACAAAACAAACATGATCCCATAGAACCTGGCAAGCTCCCACAGAAACCTGAACTGCTTGCAATAGAGATTGAAAACCCTATTATAGGATGCAGGAGCCCAGCAGAGGGAGTACGGGGGGAGAAAGGGCTGTTGAGTAATTCTTTACTAACACATTCTTAACAACTCTATAGCAGCTTTGTAATATCTTGGAGCTGTTGAGTCTGAGTCTGATGACCGAGATATTGAGAGGAGAGAAATTGCTCTCTCCTCCACTCTCTTCCCCCAAGACCAAGGACAACTCTCTCTTCATTTCATTTGTGTTCAATGTGTGTTTGTGGAGTCAAATTCTTGAAAGTATTCAAATGGTGGTCAAAGAGCTTTAGGGGTTCAGAAGAATGAGACTTTCTAAGGGATTATTTCTGATTGGGAAATGGGAGAAGACTTCATTAAGGGAAAGGAAGCTGAGCTAGACCTTGAAGAATAAATAGGGGTTGGGGATGAGATTGGATTTGAGAGGGAAGGCTGCAAAGGCCCAGGCAACAAGGACAAAGCGTATTTGGAGATCGGAGTAATGTTGTTTGGCTGAGTCTGCAGAGAATTAGAGAGAATTAAGTTGAAGTGGAATTGAGGAGGTTCGTGTTAGAACAAGAGGCAGGGCACTTTGTTTGCTTCACAGGTGATGAGAAAGATGGATACTTTGGAAACAGGTGCATCTGGTTCAAAGGTCGGTCTGATGGCAGTATGTATGCTGGAGTGGTTAAATGATAAGCTGGAGCTAAGGGAATGAGTTGGGCTAGTACACAGTAGTCCTAGGCAGGAGGTAAGAAGGACCAGACAGGACTGGTAGAGCAAATGAAAAGTAAGGAATAACTGATACAGAAAGAAAGAAAGAAAGAAAGAAAGAAGAAAGAAAGAAAGAAAGAAAGAAAGAAAGAAAGAAAGAAAGAAAGAAAGAAAGAAAGAAAGAAAGAAAGAAAGAAAGAAAGAAAGAAAGAAAAAAGAACCCCAGGTCTCAGCTACAGAATGAATTGAGGGGCACAGGTAGGAACAGAGGTGGCTGAGGCTTTTGTGACCTAGTGATAAGGAGTATAAGGATGTCATTAATGAAAAAATAAGCTGGTGTGTAGGGGCAGATAATAAGCTGTTTTTCACTTGCTGGGTTTGGGGTGCTGGTAGGGCATCTATGTGAAAACAGCCTACAGCTGGAAATTTGGAACTGGAGGCTTGGAAAGGGGTTAGGACTGGAGCAACAGATTGAAGAGACAAGGGCCTACAAATGAGCCCTAGATGTGATTGCTCCAGAGGGAAAAGCATGGAGCAAGATAGGATTTGATGAGGGCCCATATTTAAAAAGAAGAGAAGGGAAGATATCATAAGCCAGAAGAGTGAATAATGTACATTTCTGTCATTTTATAGATTAGCTCTGTTCACTCAACTCTGAAATTCCAATGGCCAGAGCAATTTATGCTTCAATTCAAGACTGGGCCAGCCCTGGATTCTGTGAACAAACCTTATTTTTGTTTTAAGAGGTTTCAAAAGTGAACTTGCTTGTTGCATAGACCTCTACTAAACCATTTGTCTTTGTTGCAGGTTGTAGCTAAAACCTGTAAAAGAGGGGAAAAATCATTGTGAACAATGAATGCCTATAATTCTACATGAGAAAAAACAATACATGATCAATACAAAGCTCTTAGTATGTAACAGTTACTCAGTTAAGCATTATCTCACTTAATCTTTAATTCACTTGACCAGACATTAACATCTTCCCACCTAACAAAAAGAAACTGATACTCAGACAAAGCTATTAGGTAGCAAAGGGTTGGAGCCCAAGCAAATTAATCCCAAAGCCTGCCTTAGATTTTAACTACTACATTATCCTGGGAGAAAAAGAAAAGAAACAGGAATTAGAGTGTGAACATAAGAAAGATGAAAGTGAGAGAACCTTCAAGAAGATTAGTTGAAATGTTCATTATCAAAGATCTTGAATTGACAGTAAGAGGTCCCCAAATCTATAAAACCAGTAGAAGGTCTTTATATCCTGGTCAGTAAAGGAGAGTTAAGGGTCTCCTAGATCTAATGATGCTTTGATCCAATCTTCCCACCTAGAGATATGTCTCTGAGAAGACATGCGAATCATGATACCTAAAACAAATCCTGGAGAGTGATGCCAACAACACTACAGAATAGAAGTTTTCTACTGTCATCCACCCCACCCCTGCCTCCCTGCAACAGAACATTGGTTTTGAAGTCACCCTTGGAGGAAAGTATCTTTGTGGGAGTCCAGAAGTCCAATGGAGAAGTTCCAGTACACTATTGTAGAAAAAAGTCCCAAGATTGGATGCAATGAAGAGGGTAAAAAAGACAGTTTCACTTTACCCACAGGTGGCACATCTAGGTGCTAAGAGAGATCCTATTGGCCTATATTTCTCCCTTGGTGGAAAGTAACAATGTATGAGTGAGCACTCAACTTTCCCAGCTGTGTGGGATGCTGCCCAAGAGGTTCACTACCTCCTGGCACTACCAAGAATACTGTGATGATTTGCACAGCTGATGGGTTGGGAGAGGCTGGGATACAGCAACTAGGACTCAGAAATCATCAAGTGGATTCTACTAACTGCCTTGCAGTCATCCTACTAAATGCTTCAGAGATTCTATCAGGAAGCCCACACACAAGCCACCGGGGACGTCTCATCTGCAATCCATCTAATTGGTCTATGAGCACCTTCAATGTTCTGTGCACTTCAACCTTTTCCCCCCACATGGCCAGGTTCTGGCACATGCTTGCATGGGTGGTGAATGCAAGACTTTGTGCATGGTGCAGAATTGGGAGAAAGCTTCCAAATGAGCATTTTAGGACACTGCTCTAAGGAAAAAAACCCAGGGGGCTCTCAGCACCCAGCCCGGTCTTACAGATTGACAGAAGGCATACAGTCTTAAGAATTCCCATCCAAGAGAGAACAAAATGTGTGAAGTGATTGTATGCATAAAATAGATCTGAGAAAGCCTCAGAATTTCTACTGTGACAGACTGGTGAAGGTGTTTCTCTCCCAAACCAGTAGGTAAAGACTGGAGGAAGTGACAGCTTTTTCAAATGCAAAAACAGCAATGTAAGATTTCAAGGACATGAAAAATCAAAGAAACATGATACCACCAAAGGAACATCATAATTTCCGAGTAACCCGCTCCAAAGAAATAAAGACCTGTGAGCTGTCTGATGAAGAATTCAAAATAGTTGTTTAAGGAAGCTCGGTGAGCTACAAGAGAAGACAAACAATTCCATGAAATCAGGAAAACAATATATAAACAAAATAAGAGGTTCAGAAGAAAGAAATCATAAAAAAAGCAGAAAACTTGGAACTTAAGATACAGTGAATTAAATTAAAAACACACAACAGAAAACATCTATATCAATTTGGTTAAACAGAGGAAAGAATCTGTGAACTCAAATACAGATCTTTTGAAATAGTCATAGACGAAAAAGAGTGAAGAAAGCCTATGTGAGGTATGGTACACCATCAAGTGCAAGAATATATGTATTATGAGGCCCAGAGAGAGGAAAAGAGACAAGTAGGGAAGGAGGGAGGAGAGGGGGAAGGAAGGAAAAAGAAGAGTCTATTTGCTGAAAACTTCCTAAATCTGAGGAGACAGATGGACATCCAGGTTCATGAAGCTCATAGGTTCCAAACAGATTCAACCCCAAAAGGACTTCACTGAGACACATTATAATGAAACTCAAAAATCGAAGAGAAAGAAAATTTTGAAAGCAACAAGAAAAGAACTCATCGCATACAAGGGCATCCTCTTCAGGTTATCAGTGGATTTCTCAGCTGAAACCTTGCAGGCCTGGAGTGAGTGGGGTGATACACAAAGTGCTGAAAGAAAAATCTGCCAACCAAGAATACTTTACCTGACAAAAATGAGGGAGAGATAAGGACACAAACAAAAGCTGAGAGAGTTCATCACCTCAAGACCTGCCTTGCAAGAAATGCTAAAAGGAGTTTTTCAAGCAGAAATGAAAGGACACTAAATTGTAACATGAAAACATATGAATATATATATAATGGTAAAAGTAAGTGTCAAATTCAGAATATTCTGCAATAGTACTGTGTAAATCACTAACCTCTAGTATAAAGGTGAAGAGAAAGTATTACAAATACAGATGTAATAATTTGTTAATGAACATACAATATAAAAAGATGTAAATTGTGACATCAAAAACATCAAATGGGAGGTGAGTAAAAGGGTAGAATTTTTGTATGCAACAAAAATTAAGATTATCAGCTTAAAAGACTGTTTTAAGTGTAAGATCTTGTATGTAAATCTAGTATTTACAAAACAAAAACCTGTAGTAGATACATGAAAAATAAAGAGAAAATAATCTAAACAGACCACTGTGGCAAGTCATCAAATCTCAAAGGAAGATAGCAAAGAGAAAAAGAAAAGAACAAAGGAACTACTGAACAGCCAGGAAGCCACAGATGGCAGTGGTAAGTCCTCACCTATTAATAATGACTTTAAATGTAAATGGATTAAATTCTCCAGTCAAAAGCCAAAGAGTGGCTGAGTGGATAAAAAAGAAGACCCAACTATATGCTACCTATAAGAGAGACTTACTTTAGCTTTAAGGAATATTGAAACTTAAAGTGAGGTGATGGAATAGACATTCCATGCAAAAGAAAACCAAAATTGAGCAGGGTAGTTATATTTACATCAGAAAAAATAGACTTTAAATAAAAAACTGTAACAAGAAACAAAGAAAGAATTATATAATGATAAAGAGGTTAACTGATCAGGAAAATATAACAATTATAAATATATATGCCCCTAGGACTGGAGTATCTAATTCCATTAGATAAATATTAATAAATCTAAAGGGAGAAAAGACAACAATGTGGTAATAGTAGGAGACTTCAGTATCCTACGTTCAATAATGAACAGATCACCCAGACAGAAAATGGATAAAGGTAACATTGGACTTGAAGCATATTTTAGACTAAATGGATCTAACAGAACATTCAGTCAAACAGTAGCAGAAAAAAATATTCTTCTCAAGTGTGCATGGAACATTCTCCAGGATAGAT